>CM062833.1:12767813-12947424 GCA_031772345.1 Himalopsyche anomala | reverse complement strand
TAATACTTTAATTGGTTGTCTATTATTTTAAGACCGTTTAGGCAAGCTTTACACTGTCGCGACGTTGACCACGATTGGGAGATGTGTGCTTCTTATGGACATAAAGCATAAGGAACACATGTCACCTAATCGTGGACGACAGCGTCCCAGTGTAAAGTTTGCCTTAGTCTATGTATGAAGCAAAAAGTCTCATTTTTTTGTTTTATTGCCAATTTCACCATTGTTCAAAATAAAATAATATATCCGCCTTCCCAAGATAGTCCAACTAGTATTGTCTCTGGTCTAACACCACTGGTGGATCCAAGGGGGGGTCTGTGGGGACCATAGCTCCCCCTTAGAAGAATTTACTGTCCATTTATTAAAAACATGTTGTGAAATGGGCTGTTTAATTGTTTAGCTTACAATGTTTTATAGAATACTTATTTTAATATGTATTGACTATTTTTATTTAGATATATTATGTTGTTTGGTAGTTTTTTTCAGGGCTGTGGAGTCGGAGTCGGAGTCGCGGAATTTTGGCCGAAGTCGGAGTCGTGAAAAACAAACGACCAAATTTTTTTTGAAAAATATTTTTAATGATGTGTATTCAAACAAAATAGTCCAAAGTGTTGACATTTTATGCATGGCTAACTAAAAATGATTTAATGGTAAACATATTTATAAATTAAAATGAAATTATTGAAAATTTTTCTCAGAGTAGGAGTCAGAGTCGTTAATTATTTTAAGGCTAGAGTCAGAGTCGTCTTTTTTTACACAACTCCACAGCCCTGGCTTTTTTTGTTTTCTCTGTGCCTATATAATCCTTATTATTAATTTTGGGCAGTGTCCTTTTCACCTGTAAGGGTTTCGACGTTGTCAACCAGGCAGGTGAGATAGGTATTGGTGAAATTTAGGGGGGGGGGGTTTAGGGGCTTTTGAGCAAAAAGACCCTCCTTTATCTTACGTGGGTTGTACGTATAGGGATAGTCTGTCTTATTGTCGAGTAATACTTTTATCGTTGGGTTTGGATGATCAATCATGTTTCTGTGAATTTGTTCGACAGCTCCATGATATGATCGATTTTGAAATGTTTATTAATATATAATACATTAGGTGATTTTTCCTCGGAATATAATCTGAATATGAATATTTTAACTGTAACTTTTAGCATAAAGTGTGTACAATCGTACTTATCAATAAAAATACATAATGTTGAGCTTATGAATTACTGTGAGTGTAATGTTAGTCTGTCAAGAAGTTATTCTCAATTGACACAACAATTTTTATTGATATTGATTAATATTAGTTTTCTCTTGCATTTAGGATAAAAACAATGTAACAAGAAAACCTTAATGTTGTATAATTTGAATGATTTAAATTGATATGTTATAGTTGTTTTTATATCATTAAGATATTAATTGTCAATTGGTGAAAAGGCATTATTTGTATTTTTAAATAATAAAATAACTCTTTTAACTGACAAAAATGAACGCACCACAAAATTTATACAAATACACATTCCACATTTTCGCCTGTAGGTGCAAAATACAAGTAACTGTTTTTTGTTATTATCGCTAGCTACAAATTCTCTGGAAAAGACGTATACCATTCCTAGTTCGTCGACAGTAGGGGATTCACAAAAGTAACAAAAAAAATAGGGGCCTTTTGATAACTTTTGAAATGGGGGCCCAGATTTAATTGTTACCCTACTGCTGAAATTGTAAAGTAATTAAAAATAAAACAACAAAATAGCTTGTAACAAATAATTAGTTCATCAATCGGCAGTGAATAGTTACAATATTTGTACAAAATTATATACATATATAATTATATAAAATATACATATTGATAATAGAGTAAAATTTCTCAAATTATAATGATTAATTTTATTTATCTTCTTTGAGGAACTGGTATACCACACCAAAGTCTTTGCCTCCTAGCCCTTTGGCCACCATTGTGGTGTAAATTTGATGGCTGAGTGATCCTAGTGGAATTGGAGAATTGGAATCTGTTGCAACACCGCCAGCCAAGCCTAAGTCCTAAAATAAAAAAATGTATATATTTAAAAAAAATCATAATTGTGTAAACTGTTTTAAAAATATACAAATTTTGTATTTATATCATGATCTACGTACATAAAAGGGATGTTTCAATATAATTTTAAATACTTATAAAGTTCTCATTTGAAAATTTAAATGTGAATAAAGGTTTATTGTATTCGAGCAAACAATTCGTAGCAGTTTTTTTTAAACGTTTCTTTTTTTTAAAGTAATATTTTTGCATCAAAATTTTAATATTTTCAATTAAATACTAAAAAAATGTATAAAATCCTTTTGACACATTATAAATAAGCACGTAATTTTTTTGAAAATACATGAAAAAATGCAATTGAAACTATTTCTACATCAGTGGTGTAGTGCTTAATTAAAAAGTGTCGGGGCGCTGTTTTTTTTTATTGACATTCATTCCCACCTCCCATATACCTAGTCATGCCATAAATACTGTAACAAAAACAAAAATGACAGCATAAAGTAAACAAAAGCTCACACAACCGTGAAAAAAACTGATTTGGTAGCCAGAACGCTTTTAATATTTTGCAAACTATTCTGTGGGTTAAGTTGTCAACATGGAGTGGGGTGTTAGAATTAACCGAAACCCTGTGATTGCACTGCATAAGGAGGGCAATACACCAGGAGTGATTTTTAAAAAATTTAACATCTAGACCTAGATTCTTATACCCCGCAGGTAAGTTTTAGTAAAACATTTGATATCAATCTCTGTATAAATATGGATTGTTTAATTAAAGGTTAATCTATGATATCATATACAAATGTGATGTCAGGTGTAGACTTCAGTGATTATCAAATTGTCAGGCATTATCAAATTCCACATAATCTTAAAACGGTGTGTAATGATTTAGAAAAAAAATGAATAATTATTGTAATAATATTTACTTTGCAAATCAACGCTGAAGAAAACCCTCCTTGGTAATCATTGGCAGCAGGTACATTCTCCATTAAACCTGAAACGAAATTTGTTGCATTGAATTCAATGTTTACATATTCAATTCACATAGCCCTGATAAAATTACTGGTATGAAAAATTCATTTTTTATTTCAATGCATTATTTATTTAAATAGAAGTTTGAAAATGTAAAGCGTTTGATAAATATAATATGAAACAAAATATTATTGTCCATTATCTCGGCAACACTTTGAGAGATCATTTAATATAATAATATTTATTACTGGTGAAGTGGTTAACTGATAATCAATCTTCCCCATTTCATATTTTTTTCCACGCTTGAAAGCGAAGCAAAAACACTAAGGATCTAAATATTCAGTCACCAGGAACAGGATTATTGACTGTTGATGCCCAACATTTTCCAGTTGAATTGTTTATGATTCCAAGAAGAACCTTAGGGTCGAGTCCCAATCTAGAATGTAAAAAGGATAATATTGTATCACAAAATCAGAATACACTTAGGAAACATATGAATTATTATAAGTACAGAAATCAATACTCAACGTTGAGGAAAATAATCCAGTGGCACAAGTCGGTTACTGTAAACTTTGTCTGAATTTCTAGGTTTTTTTCAATTATTTTTTCCATTCTCAAGTATTTCATTAAAAAATGATTACTGTGAGAAAGGTACACCTAAAATGCACATTCTAATTACCATAACTAATGCGTAAATAGCAAATGAATGCGTAGTTAGGCAAAGCTGGTTTATGTATTGATAACTTTGCCTATGTGAACAAGTTACCTCTTATTTCAATTTTGAGAGTTCACATTTTACTTCGTTTTTTGTATACATAGCTACTAATTCAGCTATTTGCAATCCAATTGCAAATACATATTCCTGAATACATATTAACTACGTGTAGAAATATCATTTAATATTTTTTGCTCCACCCTCAAAAGTTTTCAGTGTAAATGAAACAGCAAATCATATTTTAATAAAATAACTATGACTCGTACGATTCTGAAGTTAGCTGTGTAAGATTATGCAGTGTTTATATTAACAAAATAGTTTACTTAGCTGCATTTCTAAAAGAGGAATTTTGCTAAACCACACAGCAAGCGACGAAAATTCGTGTAGGCAAAGTTACTAGCGTAAGGCAAAAGTAAACATGGTTTACAGTATTTTGAGTTTTTATTAATGGTGGTGGAAATGGGTGATTTAATCGATATAGCACATATAATGATGTGAACCATTAAACTAACCTTATTCCCATATTCATGGCTTCTGAAGTTCCAATCATGGTGATGGCTAAAAGCATATTATTGCAAATCTTGGCTACCAGACCCGATCCAATATCGCCGCAGTGCACAAAGTTGGCTCCCATCGGTGCTAAATAAGGTTTAGCTTCTTCAAAATATTCCTTCTTGCCACCAACCATAAATGTAAGGGTACCTTTTTCAGCTCCGATTACTCCTGCAAAATGAGATATTTGTAGATCCATTAATAATTTGTTTAATAGTATTTTTTCTTAACGTTAAGTGTTGACGCTTTCAAAATATTGGTGAGCCTGTCTGTAAAAGTCTTTTAAAAATAAAAACTGTGTTATTCAGGCTGAAGTTAATATTCCTTGAAAATGAAAAGCAGCAGACAATTGTCTGACCTATACGTGAAACAAAATAATTTGTATAACAGTTGTCTATCTATAACAGTGCCTGCCAAACTCTGTACTGCAAGAAGTCTCAGGTGTGCCGCGAAGGAAGAAGCCTCAAAAATGTTCATTTAAATTTTCTTCAATTTTAAATAAATTCAACATCTACATATTCAAATAAATATTTGCCACATTCGTACAGTGGTTGACTCAGCACGTTTTCCACATTTTCTTTTCCATTTGGCATTTCTATTTGGTGTGCCGCGGAACAAATCCCATTCACCAGTGTACCGATAAGTAAAAAAAAATGGCAGACAATGATCTTTAAAGCTTAGCAGTGTCTCGCAATTATATTTCATTAAGGAATACATTTTCAATGAAAAAATAAATTATGTTTAAATATCTCCAAATGCAATGTCACACTTTTCCAAGGGAAGGTTTTCTTTCCTTTTTCTTCTTACATAATTAAAGCAAATGTAATTTTTTGGATATAAATCTTTCAGATGAAATAATATCTCACTTCCTTCTACATTATGTAATATTAACATACCTACAATATTTACATGTATATAGTAGAGTGCTTAATTGTTTCTACGTGTTTGCAGAACCCCTAGATTTGACTAAAGAAAATAGATGATCACTTTTAGGGTGTTCACTGTCAATACTTGGTGGAAAGGCATTATATTAGTAAAAACACAATATTCCTTTGTACTTCATTCCACTTTATTTAATATGTCAGGACCGGTTTTGCTCATTACGAGCATCGTCAACTGATTAGTTGACGATGCTCGTAATGAGCGAAACCGGTCTTGACATATTAAATAAAGTGGAATGAAGTACAAAGGAATATTGTGTTTTTACTAAGAAAATAGATGAGTTAATAAATTTAGTGAATACATTTTTATAGGATCTTTTTGATAATAAAGAATCTTGTTGTTAAATTACCTACTTGAATTCTTTAGTAATTATCTATATTAGTCAATATATTCTTACATCACTGATATGTTTTTGTTACTTTTCGGCAGAAGCATAACACGGAAAAACTCTATAAAAACTATGCTATATAAAAACAAACGGAGGTGTGATTCTTGATGTGATTCACAGTATCGCATAATCATTTTTTTTTTTTTTTTGGAATCGAAAAGAATTTTTAAATCTTGAGATCTTTAAATATTTTTTGACTTTGATTTTATATTAACTTTTTTCTTTGCCGTATTTATTTTACTTCGCTCTTCTGAATTGTACTAGTTTATTTATTGAAATTTGATGTATGCATAATTGAAATTTTTTGTTGTTTTTTAGTTGTTTTATTGTTTACCCTCCTAGAATGAGCGTTACTATATCGACTGTGGAAAGAAAAAAGGACGTAACCCACACATATCAAATTTTTCACATAACAAAACAGCGTTTGGATGCGAACACAGCTGAACAAATTACACCTCAAAGAAACAAACATCCATTTACAACAGAGTAAAACAAGTTTATAAAGAATAGTATTCTTCACCTCCAGAAACTGGTGCATCAATATATTTCACTCCTTTGGCTTCCGCTGCTATGCTGATTTCTTTTGCTACACTTGGATCCACTGTACTCGAGTCAATGAGAAGTGATCCTTTCTTTGCCTAAAATCAGTAAGGACATACCATTAAATTTTAATTTTGCTTGAAATTATTCACGTGCAATAAAATTATTGATTTGGAAAGAAAATTGTAAATTATTTTCAGCTAAGAATTAATATCATTTAACTCTCTTTCAATTTAAACCAATATCCACTGAATCAAATATACATGTGTCTAGTTCAGTGGTTCTCATGTGAAATTTCATTGTGGCCACATTATAAACATCAGCGGTCCGGTCCTATGGAAATGCTTATGAAACATTTAAAGGCAAGTGGAAATGGAACATCAGATAAGTGAATCGCTTATTATAGTTACACCACTAATGCTTAATAAAAATCTCTCCATTCTGTCATGTTATTTACTTAAAAATAATTCAATTAATGTATCAAATACTATTCCAATTTAAATACGGTGGAACCTCGATTCTACGTTTTTCAAGGGACCGTAATAAATGAACGAATAATGCGGGAAACCGATAATGCGGGAAATCTTCAAATAGTACCAAAAAAATGTTAAATTTTCAAAAAAAATATTTATTTATGTAACTAAATGCGATGTAAAACTATTTGAGCGAATAAAAAATATTCTACAAAAACGGTCAATCGGGATAATAATTGGGACGGGACGATAATATTATTTAGATGATAGATCGAGGAAATCGGTAAATCGGGTAATGATTAACGTGGAATTATCTAACATTGTTATTACGGGGTCTTGGTCTAGTAAAAAATGAACGATCCATGCACAAAAACAAAGATAGCGAGAACGGTAGATCGGGGTTCCACTGAAAAAAAACACGAAACGAAATGCGAGGCAAAACTATTAATGAAAAATATTCAATGAAAACGGTCAATCGGGATAATATTCGTGATGGGACCAAAATATTTAAACGATAGATCGAGGAAAACGGTAAATCGAGGAACGATTAATGCGGGATTCTTTTACATTGTTCTTATGGGTGTTTGGCCGGGACTATGACAAATAAACGGTCCATGCGGGAAAACGAACAATGCGAGAACGGTAGATCGGGGTTCCACTGTATATGTATTATTATTAATGTCTGAAGGCACATCATTGGTTACAAAATTATGTTTGCTGATACTTATCTTTTTACTTCAAGGTAGAGAAGATTTTTTAAAATAAAAAATGTTACATACCTTAGATACCAACCCATTTTCGCCTAGGTAAACATCCAGGACTATTTTATTGTTTGGCAACATCGTAACGATAGCACCAGGGCCAGAACTGGCAACATCGCCATGTGTAGAGAATCCCTTCGCGCCTTTTCCGACGACAGCTGCCGTTGCATCTTTTGAAACGTCAAACACTGCTAATGAAAACCCCTGAAAAATGATAGCTTAATTTAATTTAACCATATTCCATAGAATTTTTCAAAAAAGAATAAAATTTATGATTCATTCGGTAGTTGTTTATTTCGCTGACCAAACAATTCAATTCCCATCTTTTTTTATTGCAATTTAGGTATCACATTATTTTCCTTTTATTTTTATGAACTAATTGAGGTTTTTTTTAATAAAATACCTATTATACTACATTAAAAACTATTAATGGAAAAACTATTTTATAAATAAATTTCCTGCGTATCGGCAGCTCTGGATTAGGGATTTCATACCGGTATTACCAAAACGGTATATATGGTGTTATTACAATACCGAAATACCGGTTTTGAAAATGTGAAAATACCAGCATTTCGGTGTTGAAAATCAAGCAATATCAATACCGGTATAACAGCAATTCTTTTCAATCCCCACCCTTAATCATTTTCTATTCAACTCGCATTCAACAGTTTATGCTGAGAAGGTCAACTAAGAGTCTAAATGGTTTCACAGCGTGAGCGAACATTCTTAGCGATAATTTTAACCTACAGGAAAATTTCGACTGACAAAATTACTAAAATAAATAGTAGTTGACGCAATTCGTCTTCCTTATCGCTTATCACGATAAGAGAACTGAGAGTGACAATAATACACTATGCTAAATCATAATAATTAAAACAAACAACACACTGATAACAAAATACTCCACTTAGGTACTCTACCATACCTTGTTATCAAGTTAGTGATAGATCTTTTATGAAATCACACGATTTTGACAGTTGACATACCGCTTTGCGAAGGTCAGGAGTGTCGTAATCATTGCTATCCAATATCTACATCAAAATATTTATTTACACATTTAGATAATCAAACGGTCGAGCAATTAATAAACACAAAATAATTAATATTCTAGTGATCAATATCACTCTCAGTGGTGTAGATTAACAAAAAAACAATACAAAACCCCTCCCCTGTTACCGGGAATTAAAATACTTTTTTTATTCGATAAACTTGT
The DNA here is from genome assembly GCA_031772345.1 of Himalopsyche anomala. Taxonomy (NCBI): domain Eukaryota; kingdom Metazoa; phylum Arthropoda; class Insecta; order Trichoptera; family Rhyacophilidae; genus Himalopsyche; species Himalopsyche anomala. The sequence goes on along the minus strand of CM062833.1, from coordinate 12,938,861 downwards.
TTTCCTTTCTGCATCACACTGAAGATGATATCTCCTCAATGATACAGTTAAGACACATTTTTATAACAATTTGGCAACAATAAATAATAATTAAAAATATATAGATATTAGTAAAGGTTAATTAAATACATAGAATTGGTATAACTACAAGTAAAAAAAGTAAATTAAGTAATAATAAGCAATAATGATAGTTAATAGCACTAATAAAACAACTTGAATGGTGAGGGGCTGGGAAGGTAAACTTTTTCTCCAAAGGATACTGGTCACATCCTTTGGAAATGTCCAGACATGAACAACGAACGGGGAAAAATGCTCAAGACGATACGACTGATCAATCGGACCTATCGGCCTTGTCGGTCATTAAGACTTGGTTGCATCTTGGGGAAATTACAAGGCATTCTTTGATTTTTTTTTTAAAAATACATCATATGAAAAGTGAATGCAACCAAATTCACAAAAGGTTTTATATATATTTGAATACCCTAGATAAATTAAAAAAACGGATGATAAAATTTCAATTAGGACTACTTAGTAAAATCCATAGTTTTTTTTTTTTTAATCCATGTCTGCTCCCAATGTGGAGCATATGGCCTCCGAATGGAGGTATCTTAACAGAAGTTTTTTCTACGAGAACTGTTTGTTACTCAGTCGCTCAACCTCACTTTTTTTTCAAAGTGAGTAGGGAAAGAAGGATAAGGCTAGAACAGGACTAGTGGTTGGCTAATCGCTATTCTACGCCCAGTTATTAAAGGATCAGAAGGATTGGAGGAGAGGAAATTATGTGAATTGACATCACAAACACCCAGTCTTCGATCACAGCTTTGAATTGAATAATTCTCAAATTCACTGTGATCTGACCGGGAATCGAACCCAGACCTGCGTGATCGGTAGAGCAAGCTCTTACCAACTGAGCCACAGCAGGCGACAAATTCATAGTACATGTTGTATTTATAATTTTAAAGCTCGTCTGTTCTTTGACTTTGTAAAATTTACAATAATTGTTTGACATTTGAAGTAACTGCAAAATCAAAACCAATTTTTCCTCAGTTAGCCTATTTCTACGAAATGATTTATTGTGTTTTATATCTGAAAAAGTTTGCTCACATTTATTAAATTCAATGATTTACTTTAACACATATGTGCTATATTTTCATTTCAAGAAAAAAACAGTCGAAAGACACAAAAAAATCAAAATAGGCCGCATGCTTGTACAAATCTGATCTAGACAAACGTTACTTATTTTCTTATTATGTATAGTTTATTACCTTATTCATTAAATTTGTCGACATAGAATTTCCCATATTTCCCAGTCCAATAAATCCCACATTCTTTGACGCATCAGCTGCATAGGTCCGCTGTTGGTTGACATCACCGTACTTTTGTAAACATTTCAGCTGTCCAATGACAACATTCCTATTTCCTATGCGCACCATTGACATAATTGTATTCGCCATCTTGTATCTATTTTGCTGACTTTACTAATATCTGAAATTCAAAAAAAATATATCATTTACTTATGATTAGAGATTTTTATTGATTGAGGTGACGTGACCATATTATACCAGGTGCAGGCCACATGCGGCCCGCGAGCAATATTATATTTTTGAAAAAGATTCATGTTTTTATCTTTTAACGCCTTTTTAAAAAAACATTGAAAATAAATATAATAATCCTTATTTTTGGATCAACCTATATACATATGTGAACAAACATTTTCAATCATGAACATCAATAAAAACTCTTTACGATCAAACATCACTGATGAACATTTACAACATGTTTTAAGAATCTCAACTGCAAAATTAACACCTGAATTTAAAAAAAAAAAAGTTGACGTAAAACAGTTCCATTCCTCTCTAATGATTGTTTTATTTTTCATGATAAATAGTGTACATATGAAAATGGTATTTTACTTGCGGTCCACCGGTCTTTTTGAATTTCTGAATATGGCCCTCCGTCCTAAAAGTTTGCCCCCCCTCTGTATTATACAATAAAAAAATACGCGTGCATATCGGGATCATGTCAATGCGACCTTTACCAGAACCAATCAATTTAATAGAAATAGGTAGACCATATTTTATCGTGGCAACGGATAGAGTGGCTCGCGGATGGGGGAATTTGAAACATACAAAAATTTTTCCCACCAAATATTGAGTTATTTCAAATCATAGTATATTTTTTAGTTTATTACAATGTATGTTATATTCTTACACACAGCATTATCTTACTGTAGCAATACGGTTTGAAAAAAAAGAAATCAAGTTTAAGCAGTGGCGGTTCTAGGTACTGGGCTAGGTGGGCTAAGCCCGACCTGCATTTTTCACCCAAAACTTTAGATGGCTGAATAAAAATGAACAGCAATTCGGCCGCTGAACAAAATAAATACATTTATAAGAGTAACTAACCTTTCCCAAATGAATATAATATCTTTGTTTTAATTTTCCTCTGTCAATATAAGACAATGTTACGTCTACCTACAATCATATTCTCGATTGTGTTTTGTATTACAATTTTAAACTGAGCCGGCATAAAAAAAAACAATAACCCTATAAATACTTCATAGAGAACAGGCAACGTCACGTCAGTCTGGCAACACCACTCAGGGGCTACAGACGTCTAGCCCGTAACCACAGACAATATTTATTTTTACACTGGGGCGCAATCAAGCACGATTAGATATTTTTTTTGTATTTGTATGTACGGAAACGTCATCAAACATACGCGATTGCGTTTTAAATTAACAAAATTTTGTCTTCGTTGGGGGCTAAACTGATTCTGCCCATCACGCATACTTATGTATTGAAACACAAATACCAATATCGTTGTATTGTATGAAAGTGACAGGTATTGACTTTCAGTGACAGCAAGTGACAGTTCTGTACGGCTTTTAGTAAGTACTTGTTATTTCACTTTGAAAGAGACGAATTTTAGGATTCCGTATTATTATTCTATTATTTCTTAGTTACATTAGCATTGATTTTATTATATAATAATTTATCCATTGCAGTAGTGTCGTAGTATTTGTTAATTTGCTTGTAAATTAATGTATAAGGTGAAGTGGAAACATGCACAATTTCGTAAATAGTATACAATGCTATGCTTTTCTCTAGCCCACCCAAGATTTTAGGTCAGGAACCGTCATACTACTATTGGTTTTTTGAAAATAAATCCGGTTTAATCCGGTTACCCGGTTTATTTATTTGAAAGAAAACGAAAACCGGTTAGCTTAAATGTCCGGTTAATTGGAAGCCCTAGTCTGCTCCAAGTCTCTAGTTTTGAAAACTCGCCCTGTTCCGTGGTCGTAAGAAATATGGTTAACCTATTCCGTTGCCAGCCGCGGGGAAATTGTTTAAAGCACTGCATTTGAAAAAAACATTTTGTGATATTTTTAGCCGATGTGTAAAAACAGAATAATACAAGAAAACACATATTGATAGATTACCTGTCATTAATAGTACACCGTTGAGTGATTTGAAGACGCACTTACTGATTAAACTCGAGTCTAAAAATGGATTTACTAACTAATAGAATATAAATTGCAATATTATTGATAAAATACGCGGTAGCTATTGGTTGTTGATTTGTTTTTTTTTTATCTTTTTCTTATTTGCACGATTGCGTGTTGTATTTTTAGTTATGTTGGCATCTTTCCAAATCTGCGTAAGAGTTTTGATTTGACTAGCGTTTCTCAAACACTGGCTTAGTCAAACGTTTTTCCATTTTATATCACAAACAATTGATGATGATGATTCAGAACTGCCGCTGGATTTTGACGTTCACAGACAATGCAAACATCACGTAAATTTATCCGATCGATTTTGTGTCAAATTGTAGAAAAAAAAATATTTTTTAAATGGGATCAAATTGTTTTAGAAGGTTGAGGCTAGGGAATCAGCTGTTTTATTTTCAATGACTACGCATTAGAGGTCTGCATGGGCCCAGACATGGCCCGTTGGGGTAAACTTGGCCCCTGGACCAGATTCGTGCGGGTTAGAAAGTTGAATGAGAATATTATATATTATGTTATTATATTTATACAAAAATTAAATGTTATCTTCACGGTCAAATAATATTCGAACATAAAATTCTATATTAGGTTATACTCTACGATACTTACAAAAATAATATTTTATTACTTACGTAGCAATGAACTTGAATGTTTCATTTGATAATAAAAACAAAGTAGTATTTAGGAGAGATTAGGGTAATTAATTTGATAGTATATCTTGGACTACTTTAATATTTATCACGTTTTAAAAAGCCACTCCTAAAAACGCATAAAAAGCTAATAAGTAAAAGGGTAATTTCCTTATGGGGGTACGTTCATGAGAAAACAGTGCAAAAAGAACAATAAATATATAAATTAAAACATAGTTAATAATGCAAACGTGCAGTTTTATTTATGCATAATTGTATTCTCAAAAAAAAAAATACAAGGGTGAGAGAAAAGGTCTCGAAATTAAAAAAAAAATCTCACTATTTCACTAACTGTTAACCTTATTAATGTTTGGTTAGTATTATTGTTTTTAAATCAGCAAACGAAAATAGTTTAATGTTACCAAACCTTTTTTTCAAAATGCTCTACAGATCTATTTAAGGTGCTGTTTCGACATTTAAATAGCTTTGGATTTTAATGGAAGTAAAAATAGTTAACGAGGCATAACGTAGGTACTTATCTCTTATAGTAAATGTTAAATTTATTTTTAAATAAAACAAAACAATTAAATTTTATCAAACAGTTTATACGTCATTGGGTTTAAAAAATAAATGATACTAGCACAATAATTTTTACATATTAAAAAAATATATATTTTCAACGAAAAAATATCGCGACTCACCGGTGAGACGCTGGCGATCTATGGATTGTTATGATAATTTTACATCGTATTTAATTTATTCCAAGTCACGAACAAACCTCAGCGACAATAGTGACTAGAATAATATGTGCGAGTCAAAGGTGTTGTTATTTTTATATTCAGTTTGGAAAATCAAATTAAAATTGAAACAATTAGTTCTATTCAGTGCATGGACAGAAAATTTCCCTCGTTGGAGTTATATACACAACCAATTCTATTTTTGCACGGTTCGAAATTTAATGTAACATTTTTTTCATTACTCTATATTCACTCCATCTTTTTTAAACGGATTTTATCACGCCCGTTTTATACAGAACATATCCCCCGTGTAAAAAAGATGATTCGGTTCTACAAAAGTCGGGTCATATGGCGCAGCGGTTAGCGTTGATGGCTTCCGTGCCGGACCGCACGGATTCAAGTTCCAGTACGAACAGCATTTTTTTCAATCGATTTATGTTTGTAAGCATGGCTGAATTTTAAACATTTCCTCCCACTCTTCCGATCCTTCAATAACTGGGCATAGTGAGAGCGATTAGTTTATCTCTAGTCCTGTTCTAGCCTTTTCCTTTCATCCCTACTAATCCCTTTGGAAAAAAGAAGTTGAGCGACTAAGTAACAAAGAAAAACTTCTGTTTCTGTAAGAATACCTCCACTAGAAGGCCATATGCTCCACATTGGAATTAAAAAAAAGAAAATTGGGTGCCTTTCTTTGCAGTGGCGTGGGTTTAAACTTGCAATTAGGGTATAATACTTTTTACTATCGTGTTTTTTTTAAAGCAGCTCCTTTAGCAATCATGTTCCAAAGTGTAAAAACTAAAAAAGTATAGTTATGGGATAATTAGAAAACAAGATTGTGGGTAGGTTTGATATATTATATAATACTACTGTAGATTTCAATAAAATTTTAGGATTCTATAATACTGTATTCACATGATTTGTTTAGTTGTTACAATGTTGATAATAGTAATAATGGGGATTTTAAGTAACCACAGATTACCATGCGCTATATTTTGGAATTGTAAGTATTTCTTCATTTTTTTATTCCAATGAAGGTATCCCAACAGATTTTTTCTACGAGACCTGTCTGTTACTCATTCGTTCAATCTCTCCTTTTCAAAAGAAAGTAGTAGGGATTATAAGTATAAGGCCAGGGCAGGACTACTAGTTTACTAATCGCTCTCGCTACGCCCAGTTATTGAAGGATAGAAAGGGTAAGAGGGAAATTAAGACAGCACACATAACTCATACTCATACTTAATTCACATTTCTTCAAACTTAACTTAAATCAGTAAATTTTCGACTTGTACACTTCGGAAATGAGGTATTGACTTGATCTTTTGATAATTTGGCATCTAAGTAAGTAAACAAATGAACAGGGCTGGCGCTACCATACAGGCGAAATAGGCAATCGCCTAGGGCGCAAATTATTAAGGGGCGCATAAATTGAGTAATCAAATTATTTTTATATTCTAATAACAAATAATAGTTTATACTTGTATCTGTTCGTTATAATTATGTATCGTATTATATATACTTCGAAAAGGGTAGGTTGAGCGCCTCACTAACAAACAGTTCTCGTAAAAAACTTATTTTGAGATACTTCCATTAGGAGGCCATGTCATTCACATAGAGAGTGGACAAGCATATTTAAAAATATATTTCACAGTTTGTTAAAAAGGGGGCGCGCCAATAACCGTTGCCTAGGGCGCCAAATAACCTCGCACCGGTACTGCAAATGAACATACATATTTATAATTATTTTTGATTGTTAACAATGTGATTGTTTAGATTAGTGCAGTGGTGCACAAGCTTTTTGAAAGAAGGGCCAATTTATCAATTTTCTAATCTTTCGCAGTCCGCAGAGGGTAAAAGTTGAAAAATTATGATATACATCCAATCCGTTTATACGCGATTTTTTTCCGATTTTTTTTAAATGAAGAAATGGTGACCCTGCGTTTGAAGAAGTGATGGCACTCCGCAAAATCATGTGATGTAATGCTGCTCTAATGCTTGTTTAAACACAATTAATTTATTAAATTCGTTGAATAGCACGTTTTTCGGTCATACATTTTACCACCAAAAGTTACTATGTCAAATAAATGCACTCCAGACGTGCAAATATTTTAAATACAAAATAATAAATACAAACCGAAAATGGAAATAATATCTTTTTTTTTTTTTGAACATTTATATGGTGATGTTTTAGGCACGTACCAAATAAACACCTGCATTTAAAAATAAAATATTTTACACTTATGTATGTATTTCAAAAAATCAGTTTCAACTGTTCGTCGGATCAATAAAATAGTTCCAAAGTAATAATAATTGACTCAGATCAAGAATCTAGGAAAAACAGCATTTCTTCAAACGAATCCGAGCAAAATTCAGATTCAAGCAAAATACGATTATATTTCGTAACCGACAGTGACAGCAGCAAATAACTCCTATAAGTGAATACAATTATGCATGTGAAAAATTGATGATGAAGTACTTGTTATTTCGGGCCGCAACAAATGCCATTTCGGACTGCGGTTTGTGCATCACTGGCCTAGAGTTACGAACCATTTTAAAGCCATGTGCCATTTTTCCAATGTTTTATTTGCTAAGTGCAGCGGTGGGCTGCCAATATCTTAACAAAGGGTTCGATAAATCTTATCCATTTATTTGTATCCATTTTCGCTCCCAATGTGGAGCATATGGCTTCCTAATGAAGGTACCTCAACAAAAGTCTTTTTTCTACGATAACTGTTTGCTACTTAGTCGCTCAACCATTCTTTTCCAAAGAGAGTAGTAGGGATAGAATGATAAGGCTAAGATTGGACTAGTAATAAACTCAAACTCATGAGGTCCAGCACGGAAGCCCACAACGCTGAATGAAAAAATGAAGAGGCTATTAAGTCTTGTTTCATAATAAAATTTAACCATCTACAGAAATTGCAGTTAGGTGCTGATTTGATCTAAGACGAATGATTTTCTTATCTTAACAAGGGGCTCGCCGGCCGCGCTGAAATTTAACAAGGGGGCTCGCGCGAGCCCCCCCGAGCCCCCTCCAGCCCACCCCTGGCTAAGTGCCATTCAATAGAAAAGTGAATTTTTCAACAAATTATGAAATATTTGCTCGTCATATTGTATAAACATGTTACGTTGCAAAATACGTATAAAATATAATATCAAAACGAATCAACTTTTTTTTTAAATTCGATAAACTTTATTTTTCCTTTTTGCATCACACCGAAGATGATATCTCCTCAATGACATAATTAAGATACATTTTTAACAACAATTTGACAGGCAGCAATAAATAATAATTAAAAATACATATAAATTATAAATGTATCAATTAGAATAATTTATGAATTCGCCATGATTCTAATCAAATTCACAATAGCAGTAATATATACGTATATTTTTAATTCTTAAAAAATGCCACCAATAAATGCATTGAGTGCCACTCAAAGTACCCCATGTCCGTAACTAGTTTAGTCCATTTTTATATTAAAAAATGTGACCGCTTGCCTAATCTAAAAAAATATCTGATACGGTCCGCGGTAGACTTCAAGTTTGACATGTCATACAGTATAGATCAGTGGTTCTTAACGGGGGTGATTAGAAGTCTGGGGGGCGTTTTTGATTTTTCAGAATTTGGGGGGCACTGTAGGATTGCGAGGGGGCGATTGAGGATTTCAAATTCGTGAGCTAAAAAAAAGGGGGTTTCAGAGATATTCTGGGGAAAAAGTATAGAGAATTGAGGATTTCAAATTCCTTCCGGTGAGGGGGGGGGGCGTTAGATAATTTGGATAATTTATTTCTGCAAAAGGGGGCGATTCTTTCAATACGGTTAAGAAACACTGGTATAGATCTCCTTTCAGCATGTTATCTGTAAAAAACTTCAAATACAAAAACACGCATCGTGTAAATTTTAATAAAAAGTGTACCAACGATTTTTGTTATTTTTCATCTGAAATCTTTTTTGTATGTATTAAATATTTAAACGTGTTTTTATGTAGCTAATTTTCACTTTCAAGGAATTCATTTTCAGCAGAGCAAACAATATACGTAAATTTAGTGCATATTTTCGTCTCGGAAACCAGGAAATAAGCTGATATAAATGCCGTCGTATTTTTATGTGAAGACAACATTTTAATCTATGATGAGTCTATGATGATAATAAAATCAATCAAATTCATAGACAATACTTAATAAAGTTTGGATGTCTGCGCTGGTCTTCTTCTTCTTCTTTGACCATATTCGCTCCCTATGTGGAGCATATGGCCGTCACCCAGCACCTCAATGTTTCCCTGTCTCCCGCCAATTGCTTTGCTTCCTCCCATGATATGCCAGCATTCCTCAGTTCCGCCGAGTACATCTTATGGATAGTACCCGACGGACGTCCGGAGCGCTGGAATCTCACCGGTCGAAAGAAGAGGCAGACAGGGTTGAGGCTATCCGGAGGTATCCGCAGCATGTGACCCAACCTGTTCCAACATCTCTCCATAACTACTGACGTGACAGGTGCTGTCTTGTACGTTCCCTTATCTCCGAATTCCTCACAAAATCAAACCGTCGGTGCTGGTCAGATCGTATTTTCCTTATGGCCCCGCCGATGCAACGAAATTTATATCCAAAAATTTGATTGGATTTGAAAAAAAGGACAGGTCGACAATTCACTGGCGTGTGAAATTGTCAATGAGTGACGTTAGTATAATAGGGGAACAAATATGTTAAACTGACGCTTGTGATAAGGATATTTAACATTATCCTAGAATTATTCCGGAATATCGCGTCCATACCGATGGATGATGATTATGATATGAGACCACAGAAACGTAGAAAAATAATCATTTTATTTTTTATACAATTCTTGAAATTTAAGATCATTGAATTGTAAATCATTTAAAAAAAAAAAAATGGAATTTTATCTAATATTTTTAACATTCGACAGGTGCTTTAATTAATACTGACTCACAAAAAATCAGCGCTTACGTTTTTAAATAATTATTTTTTCAATAAAAAAACTAAAAAAAAATCTTATCCTGGGCGAGGGACTTCAACAGTGTAAAAGCGAAACATCGGAAATATTCAACTTTATATATAATATTTTGATGAAAGTAAATAAATACGTGTCACAGCTGCGATAAGATAAAGATCAAGATCACACTGATCAAGATCACACTGAAATAATATTATGTAAACTTTATCACAACAATTATCGTAGAAAAACAAGATGTTTCGTTTACTTATTGAATACTTCTTATTGTTGTTATTGTTCGGAATTTTTAACATAAAAGCTTGTATGGTTGTTTTAAAATGAAAATGGAAAACTTTTTATGCAGTTTATTAATTAATAATGATGGGACTGTATTGATTAAATATCTACTATTTGTTTTACGTCGATAACAAATTTACAACGTCAAAATATTGTCAAATGAATTGGTAAATATGATATGACAGCGATTTGAAAATGGAACTTTCGTTTATGTATTTCAAAATGGCCGGTGATTTAATGAAACTAACCTTAAAATATGTGGCACATTGATAATAATATAGCGGGCGATTTTGTTTGTTGACTGTTCGCTGCTGCTTTTCAACTGGAATGTGAAATACATATTCATTCTGAGTACCAAGGTAGGTAGATGCTTATACTTGAATTGCTTATCGAAACGAGTTTTATAACTAACCCAATGAGGTCGGAGAGTCGTGTCGATGTGTATAATATAATCTGGATTGATTCCTTTATCATAATATACTAATCCAACTCTATTTTCCAATATAGTGCTATATAAAAACAACCTGTATATTTCAAAACATAATTAAAAAAAAATCCAACTACGACTTATTAACTAGCTTAACGGTGAGTGTCAAGCAGTGATGCACAAACCGCGGCCCTTTTTGAATTTTGTGGCGTCCCATCAATATTTTTCTCTACATATTTTTTTTCACGTAAAACATTTATTTCATAAATGTAAGCAAACTTTTTCTTCAATGAAGGAGAATAAATCGGTTCATAGAAACAGGCCCTCAAATATTATATCAGATTAAAATAAAATAGTTAAAAAATAACCAAGACCAAGATCGCATTAACTTTTGAATTAAATATAAATAAAACATAAATATTTCACAATGAAACGATTTTTAATGAGCATGTACTCATAATACTTTTTTGCATGGCTTATTTATTTTCACGTTTTCGAAATAACACGCCAAAATAATGTAATGGCACCTATTAATCATTTATCTCAATTCACTTAATCTCTATAATGTGGAATTAATACATTTTTTGTTTTGTAATGCCTTGTTACCAATGATTGACAGTGAACCTAAAAATAAACTATAAAGTTTACAATTAATTTTTGAAAATATATTTGACCTGAAAGTGTTTCTCTACGCAAAAGTGATAATAAGCAAATATTCATAAACTGTTTTTTTAAATTATCTAAGAACGATTACACTAAAATTGCGTTTGTTGACTTAAATTTTATCTTTAATGCCGTGATTTTTTTTAACTCAGTTGGCTTATGTGAAGACTAGGGTATCCAATCCCGGAGCCTTTTTCCAATCCCGGGATTTCGGGATTGATAAATTTTCAATCCCGGGATTGAGATAAATTTACCGAGGAATTTGAAATCTCCGATTTGGTATACTTTTTCCTAGGATTCTCACGAAGCCTCGTTTTTTTTTTTTTTAGCTCACCGAGGAATTTGAAATCCTCGATTTGGTATACTTTTTCCCCGAATTCTCACGAAACTTTTTTAGCTCACCGGGGAAATTGGAATCGACAATTTGCCAATTTCATCTCACTTTTCGAGATTTACTCAAAATTTCTCAATCCCGAAATCCCGGGATCGCGACCATGTCAATCCCGGGATTTCGGGATCAGAAAATTGAACGGGATCCCGGGATTGCGGGATCCCGAATCCCGGGATTGGATGCCCTAGTGAAGACCAATGCATTTTTTGTGCTAACTAGAGCACACTGAATCCTCTTTTTATGCGGTAGGTGCTTTCCATAAAATTATTTTGCTAAGACTTAATTTACATAGAAAAAGTTGCGATGTGTTCCACACATTTCTCTGGAGCAGAACTGCATACAAAAGTTTGTGAAAAATTACTACTTTGGAAATATTTAGTTATTTTATTTAAAATAACATTTTTGATTTGACAGTTTTCAATCAGTATTATCGTAACTTTTCAGCTTATTAGTTAGACAGCTGCAAATAATCTGTTTCAAAATAATGGGTAAAGCAATATCTATATATTAATACTCGATAATGTCCGAATGATTGCATGATTGTCCGCGTTTTTCCCCTCCCCCTGCCCCTTCCTACCCCCTCCCTCCTCACCAGCTCCGCTGACGCAATATTTTTATTCATACTAAAGACATATTTTCCCAATACACTGTTTATTATTTGACGAAACAAATCGCTGAAAAAATTTCATACAAAAAAACGCCACGACCGTCGATCGAACCATCGCCTGTAGATTATGAGTTGAGATCGTTACCGCTCGGGCAAACACACAACTGTCAAAATCGATCTAATTTAAATATTATATATTAAGCACACATTTAAATTATTCTAAAAATTCCAAAATACGCATACTTCACATGCATACATAAACAGTTGAATTATTCGTTGACTATTTTTGCTACTATGAAAAATGGTTGTTAGCAAACTTAAACATTATTCCAAAAATTCAATAATTTACGAGGTCTATTTCTGCTAATCGGAAAAATAATTGTTAGCAAACTTAAACATTATACCAAAAATTAAGTAATTTACAAGGACTATTTTTGCTACTATGAAAAATAATTGTTAGCAAACTTAAAAATTATACCAAAAATAAAATAATTTACGAAATTTCTGCTTCTAAGAAAAATGGTTGTTAGCAAACTTAAACATTGTTCCAAAAATTAAGTAATTTACAAGGACTATTTTTGCTACTATGAAAAATGGTTGTTAGCAAACTTAAACATTATTCCAAAAATTCAATAATTTACGAGGTCTATTTCTGCTAATAGGAAAAATAATTGTTAGCAAACTTAAACATTATTCCAAAAATTAAGTAATTTACAAGGACTATTTTTGCTACTATGAAAAATGGTTGTTAGCAAACTTAAACATTATTCCAAAAATTCAATAATTTACGAGGTCTATTTCTGCTAATAGGAAAAATAATTGTTAGCAAACTTAAACATTATTCCAAAAATTAAGTAATTTACAAGGACTATTTTTGCTACTATGAAAAATGGTTGTTAGCAAACTTAAACATTATTCCAAAAATTAAATAATTTACGAGGTCTATTTCTGCTAATAGGAAAAATAATTGTTAGCAAACTTAAACATTATTCCAAAAATTAAGTAATTTACAAGGACTATTTTTGCTACTATGAAAAATGGTTGTTAGCAAACTTAAACATTATTCCAAAAATTAAATAATTTACGAGGTCTATTTCTGCTAATAGGAAAAATAATTGTTAGCAAACTTAAACATTATTCCAAAAATTAAGTAATTTACAAGGACTATTTTTGCTACTATGAAAAATGGTTGTTAGCAAACTTAAACATTATTCCAAAAATTCAATAATTTACGAGGTCTATTTCTGCTAATAGGAAAAATAATTGTTAGCAAACTTAAACATTATTCCAAAAATTAAGTAATTTACAAAGACTATTTTTGCTACTATGAAAAATGGTTGTTAGCAAACTTAAACATTATTCCAAAAATTAAATAATTTACGAGGTCTATTTCTGCTAATAGGAAAAATAATTGTTAGCAAACTTAAACATTATTCCAAAAATTAAATAATTTACGAGGTCTATTTCTGCTAATAGGAAAAATAATTGTTAGCAAACTTAAACATTATTCCAAAAATTAAGTAATTTACAAGGACTATTTTTGCTACTATGAAAAATGGTTGTTAGCAAACTTAAACATTATTCCAAAAATTAAATAATTTACGAGGTCTATTTCTGCTAATAGGAAAAATAATTGTTAGCAAACTTAAAAATTATACCAAAAATAAAATAATTTACGAAATTTCTGCTTCTAAGAAAAATGGTTGTTAGCAAACATAAACATTATTCCAAAGATTAAATAATTTACAAAATTTCTGCTTCTAGGAAAAATGATTGTTAGCAAACTTAAACATTATTCCAAAAATTCAATAACTTACGAAATTTCTGCTATTACGAAAAATAGTTGTTAGCAAACTAGAACATTATTCCAAAAATAAATAATTTACAATTTAAATACTGCAGGGCAGGGCTGTCGATATACGCCCCGAGATATTTCTTTTACTATCAGAATTTCTGGATTATTCAATAAATAGGTTAGTAATTTATTTTTCACGCCAGTAACTTTTCTGACTACTTAAAAATGCAACAAAAATCCCCCCGTTGAGGTCAACGGGCTTACAGCTAGTCTATATATTAATACTCGATAATGTCCGAATGATTGCATGATTGTCCGCGATTTCCCCTCCCCTGCCCCTTCCCACACCCTCCTTCACCAGCTCCGCTGACGCAATATTTTTATTCATATTAAAGACATATTTTCCCAATACACTGTTTATTATTTGACGAAACAAATCAAGTCGCTGAAAAATTGAATTATCATACAAAAAAACGCCACGACCGTCGATCGAACCATCGCCTGTAGATTATGAGTTGAGATCGTTACCGCTCGGGCAAACACACAACTGTCAGAATTGATCTAATTTAAATATTATATATTAAGCACACATTTAAATTATTCTAAAAATTCCAAAATACGCATACTTCACATGCATACATAAACAGTTGAATTATTCCAAAAATTCAATAATTTACGAGGTCTATTTCTGCTAATAGGAAAAATAATTGTTAGCAAACTTAAACATTATTCCAAAAATTAAGTAATTTACAAGGACTATTTTTGCTACTATGAAAAATGGTTGTTAGCAAACTTAAACATTATACCAAAAATAAAATAATTTACGAAATTTCTGCTTCTAAGAAAAATGGTTGTTAGCAAACTTAAACATTGTTCCAAAAATTAAGCAATTTACAAGGACTATTTTTGCTACTATGAAAAATGGTTGTTAGCAAACTTAAACATTATTCCAAAAATTCAATAATTTACGAGGTCTATTTCTGCTAATAGGAAAAATAATTGTTAGCAAACTTAAACATTATTCCAAAAATTAAGTAATTTACAAGGACTATTTTTGCTACTATGAAAAATGGTTGTTAGCAAACTTAAACATTATTCCAAAAATTCAATAATTTACGAGGTCTATTTCTGCTAATAGGAAAAATAATTGTTAGCAAACTTAAAAATTATACCAAAAATAAAATAATTTACGAAATTTCTGCTTCTAAGAAAAATGGTTGTTAGCAAACTTAAACATTGTTCCAAAAATTAAGTAATTTACAAAGACTATTTTTGCTACTATAAAAAATGGTTGTTAGCAAACTTAAACATTATTCCAAAAATTAAATAATTTACGAGGTCTATTTCTGCTACTATGAAAAATAATTGTTAGCAAACTTAAAAATTATTCCAAAAATACAATTATTTACGAGGTCTATTTCTGCTAATAGGAAAAATAATTGTTAGCAAACTTAAACATTATTCCAAAAATTAAGTAATTTACAAGGACTATTTTTGCTACTATGAAAAATAATTGTTAGCAAACTTAAAAATTATACCAAAAATAAAATAATTTACGAAATTTCTGCTTCTAAGAAAAATGGTTGTTAGCAAACTTAAACATTATTCCAAAAATTCAATAATTTACGAGGTCTATTTCTGCTAATAGGAAAAATAATTGTTAGCAAACTTAAACATTATTCCAAAAATTAAGTAATTTACAAGGACTATTTTTGCTACTATGAAAAATAATTGTTAGCAAACTTAAAAATTATACCAAAAATAAAATAATTTACGAAATTTCTGCTTCTAAGAAAAATGGTTGTTAGCAAACTTAAACATTATTCCAAAAATTAAGTAATTTACAAGGACTATTTTTGCTACTATGAAAAATGGTTGTTAGCAAACTTAAACATTATTCCAAAAATTCAATAATTTACGAGGTCTATTTCTGCTAATAGGAAAAATAATTGTTAGCAAACTTAAACATTATTCCAAAAATTAAGTAATTTACAAGGACTATTTTTGCTACTATGAAAAATGGTTGTTAGCAAACTTAAAAATTATACCAAAAATAAAATAATTTACGAAATTTCTGCTTCTAAGAAAAATGGTTGTTAGCAAACTTAAACATTATTCCAAAAATTAAGTAATTTACAAGGACTATTTTTGCTACTATGAAAAATGGTTGTTAGCAAACTTAAACATTATTCCAAAAATTCAATAATTTACGAGGTCTATTTCTGCTAATAGGAAAAATAATTGTTAGCAAACTTAAACATTATTCCAAAAATTAAGTAATTTACAAGGACTATTTTTGCTACTATGAAAAATGGTTGTTAGCAAACTTAAACATTATTCCAAAATTAAATAATTTACGAGGTCTATTTCTGCTAATAGGAAAAATAATTGTTAGCAAACTTAAAAATTATACCAAAAATAAAATAATTTACGAAATTTCTGCTTCTAAGAAAAATGGTTGTTAGCAAACATAAACATTATTCCAAAGATTAAATAATTTACAAAATTTCTGCTTCTAGGAAAAATGATTGTTAGCAAACTTAAACATTATTCCAAAAATTCAATTACTTACGAAATTTCTGCTATTACGAAAAATAGTTGTTAGCAAACTAGAACATTATTCCAAAAATAAATAATTTACAATTTAAATACTGCAGGGCAGGGCTGTCGATATACGCCCCGAGATATTTCTTTTACTATCAGAATTTCTGGATTATTCAATAAATAGGTTAGTAATTTATTTTTCACGCCAGTAACTTTTCTGACTACTTAAAAATGCAACAAAAATCCCTCCGTTGAGGTCAACGGGCTTACAGCTAGTATGTTATAGATAATCTAATGACGTTTATACATATATATAAGTAGTGTTCTTTTTTGCAAAAAAAGTACCGTAATTCACTTCTTGACAAGTATTTTTTTCTTATCTACGTCCGTTCCCAATGTGAAGCATTTGGCTTCCTAATAGGGATCTTTCAACTGAAGTTTTTTTAAAGAGAACTGCTTGTTAGTCAGTTGCTTAATCTCTCTTTTTTTGAAAGAGTGAGAATATAAAAATAAAGGTAGGCCAGGACTAGTAATTTACTAATCGCCCTCACTTCAAAAGTTTTCAAAGCAAATTAAAAATAAAATTTTGTTACTTTTGATCTGAAACATTGAAAATCCCAAAAAAGGTGCCGGAACGCCGGAAGGTGGGGGAGAAGTTTTTGTACTATGCTTATAAAAAAGGCGTAGGGAAATTTTCTATTGATTTATTTATTTATTGCTTAAAAATTAAAAATACAGTACATGACATTACAGCTGACGCCAATTCGCCATGCACTAATATGAGAAAAAATAAATTAACATAATACATCATATTACAAAATACATTAAAATCAACATACAAAATCATGAAATAAAAAAATAAAACTTAAAAACAGTTCACAAAAAATGTCCAGTTCTCTAGGCAATGAGTGAATTGTTAATTTATTCCGTTTTATTCATTTTCAAATGTTTGCCAATATAAACGACAATCGTTTTAAAAAAAAAAATTTTTATTTTTTTACTGCTTGGGCACGCCACACAATCGAGAAATAATATTTGAGGATTTTTGGCACGCGGACCCAAAAAGGTTCGCCATCCCTGATTTAGGGATTCTGAAAACTCGGTTTTTTTCATATCCTGGGACACGACAAATAAAAGTCATTTCCGGGGGAATTTTCGCGTCGTTCACTAACTAGTACTATAGGAATTTGCGATTTTTTTTTTAACGAATATTTCTACGCATGAGCACTGTCGGTAACTCAAAACTTATGCGATTTTTTAAAGTTAACTTTTGCAAAAGAATACAATATTCTATTATAAATATTTATATTGCTTTTTATTACAAATCATTTGAGCAATTCGTTTGATTTTTCCGATAAAATCAATACATTGGATTGGGTCAGTAATTTTATGGATATTATTGCAAAATAGCATCTGTCGACTGTCGCATGTAGTGGTCCTATTTTATGTAATTAAATAAATGGAAGATGTTAAGGGGTTCTAATTTTTTTTTATTGCCTTCCAAAATTTTCAAATTTCTCAAGATATAGAGATTCTCAAACTATATTTATAATGAATGAATAAAATTTACTTTTACACATTTACACATTTTATACAAAACTAGTCTCAAGTGTTGGGTTATTTTATTCAAATGTCCCGATAACCAAGACTTGCAAAAATCATAGATTAATTATCTGGTTGTCTCGACACAGAATTCTTGGTACTCTTTCACCGCGAACAATTTGATTACTATTAGTTGTAGATTCGCTACATTTTTATTTTGTTTAGTATAAATTCTGTATTCAAAAACGGCTAAAATACTTAATCAACTAAATAATTGGAATCTCTTGCCCGCCAGTAGGTTTCGCATGAATCCAATGGGGACTATAATTATGTGGAGAGCCCCTTGGCCTTTATTAATTATTTCTGTGGAAACGATTATTTCTGGCCATAACTCCAAAAAGTTACGGCCCGTTTACATCCTAAACTGAGCTAAATGTTTGATTATATCATAACACGGTTTATCATTTTTAAATACCAATAAAAATTACCGTAAAATCATATTCTATGCAAATATAAAAAAGAGCTTATTATTTATGCCTTTAATCAGAGTCTGAAATGTGTTGAGATATAAATGTTGCTGATTTTTCTAAATCAAATTTCGTCTCATTGGTTGATATCTTTTTTTGAAGTCCAAAATGAGTTTATGAAAATAAGGTCGCGATCGACCTGTTGATCGCATCTAAAATTAAGCATTTATTTCTCTAATACAGTGGTCGGCAGACTTTCGAGTGAGAAGAGCCTTAGAACAGTGTTTCTCCGGCCGTGGCTCCTTTTGAGCTTCTTTATTTGTCTGTGGCCCCAGCAGCGTAGCAAGGGGGGTATGGCAGGGGCGGATCGCCCCGGGCGGCACATTTTTGGGGGCGGCATTTTAAAAAATAAATACTATATTTTGCGAGAAATTATATTTATACATACAATATAAATAGTTGAAGTGATTTAAAAACAAAATTAGAGGACATATTGGGGACGGCAATTTCAAGGATCGCCCCGAGCGGTAGGATCCCTTCTTATTCCACTAGTGGCCCCCATACTATTGTTTTGTCTTCTTTGAAAGGAATTTTTTGATTTTTGAATTTTGTTGCTCTTTCAAGGATTTTAAATTCTAAATACCAGGAATTTACGGATTTGTCCTGTGAGACCTTTTTCTTTATTAGTACTTCTAAGGATTTAAAGTCGTGAAAATTTACGGAATTGCAGAAATTTTGGGATGTCGGGAAAGTTGCCCGTGGCCCCCTTAAACTGTGCTGTGGCTCCCCAAATCAAAAAATCTCTGTGGTCCCCTGGGGGGCCAAAGGGCTCCCGGTTGAGAAACCCTGCCTTAGAATATAAAGATCTTATTATTCTTGTCGCATTGTTGGTCATTGCTAATAACACAATAATATTTCAAAATTAAGCAATGGTGGTGAATTTATTTCGATTGATTAAAGTAATTATTCACAAACGAAAAAGGTTTCTTGAAATAGAATGGAAAATATTTCATTTATAGAGTTTTAGTAACGCCACATGTACTAAGCCTGTGACGTATAGGTAGGTATATTGAATACATTGTCCGCTTGACCGCTGAGCTTATCATTCGCCCCTTAGAATTTTTACATTGCAATATCATTTAAAAAATGATAAAACACCTAATTAAATATTTGATTGCTCAAATATGACATGTTGCTTATCAGGAAAACAAACATCACATGTTTCTGATTTGTAAAATATAAGTAGCTGCTGTGGAAAATAAATGTTCCTAATTTGAATTTCAAAACTATGTACACTGCCATCTATCAATGAAAAGAAACAATGCTTAATACTGAAAATAATACAGTTTCCTATAATAACATATTTTTTAGAAAAATTTGGTTGTGGACATTAGGAGTCTACACACTGGGGCGCCGTCGTCCAGGATTAGGTGGCGAATGTTCCTTATGCCTAATGTGCATAAGGATCTGACGTCACCAAAGCGTGGACTACTTCATGCCAATTAGTTAGTTATCTCTGATGCCAATGTAGAGTTCCCTATGAAGGGTAAGAGTCACGATATACAGAGACATCTACAATTAAGACAAATTATTAAATTGCTTATGTACAAAATATCGTTTAATTGGTATAATCTAGCTTAATAGAATTTTCAAAACATCACAGTTGAATTAAACATTCCTTATTATCATATTGTAATAATGTTTATTTGTAAAGAATAAACAGGGAGCCAGTGGCTTGCTTAAGCAGGGACCTCCTATTTTTTTTCAATACAAAATCGCATCTCAACCAAAACGTACTATTTATTTTTGAAAAAAATATGAATCGTTAGAAAAATCAAATTCTGAAAATGTGACTCTTACCCTTAGGCATTCCTTATAATTATGTTATGATAAAATATACCTGTAAAAATGAACAGGGTACCAGTGACGTGCTTGCAATAAAAATCACCGTTTATTTTTGAAAAAAAATATCAAACGCTTAAAAAATCAAAGACATCAATAATATATTAAATATTATCACTTCGAATTTTGTGTCAGCGACATCTATTAATAGGAAAGATTCATTAGCATATACTTTTATCAACTTTAGTAATTTAAATTTTCTATTAATTATTTAAAAAAAAGAAATAGTTATGTAAATGGTATTATCAATAGACCAAATAACTTACTTTACTCACACCTAAATTTTAACAAACGTGCTTGCTTTTTTTTCACAACGCAGTTTAATGATTAGATTGATAGAGGGGAATATATTTTAATTTCCCCTGGTAAAATTTTCCTTTTTCTAGACACTCTCATACTATAACAAAGTTATCAAATTCAATTTTTCATTGAAAATAAACATCCACAAAGTTACTGTAGAATTCATCGAAAATATAAATATTCTCGTTAGAAAATTGGGACTAACATATCCGTGTATGTATATTATAATTTAATTAGGTTTATACAGGGCCGGCGCCACCGTACAGGCGAAATAGGCAACCGCCTAGGGCGCAAACCACCAGGGGTGCATAAATGGAGTATTCAAATTATTTGTATACACTCTAATAATAATAAATAATGGTACATTTTATTTTGATGTTTGTATGAATTGTTCGTTGCAATTATGTATCGTATCTTATATGATTCGAAAAAGATAGGTTGAGCAACTGTGTAAAAGAAAAACTCTAATGATCCCGAATTGTTTTTTTCATTATTTCGAAAAAAAAAATGGGACGATTTGTTAAAAAGGGGGCGCGCCAATAACCGTTACCTAGGACGCCAAATAACCTCGTACCGGCACTGGAATTATATAACATACTATTTTTAAGTTTTTCCATGAAGGACTTTCAAAAATGTGATGCAATTTAATTAGGAGGATAAACGATTTTGTGACGGAATGTACGGACAATAAAAAATGTTAAAAAAAGGTTAAACGTCATTTAGAAAAGAAGAAAAAATTAACTGGGTCTATACCGAAAGTACAAGTCTTTTCATTTTAAATTTGATTAAGTTTTAGGGTTAAATAAAATAAATATCTACCGTGAAGATGTGTTGATAAAAGACGGACACTTTGTAAAGTTCTTTTTATTCTTTGTCCAATCTTAAAACTTCTCAGTTTGTACATAGCAAACAATAAAGAAATGAGCCTCTTTATTCTAATGTAAACTCAACAGGTTAATTTTAGTTGGGTTTATTTACAAAAGTAACTTTATCATATACTGATAAGAACAAAATCTGAGCGGAGAAGCGAAGTATTTATAAAATACCCTGTCATGTGATAGTTGATGCATTCCATTTTATGAATTAAAATTGAATGACGTAACAAATTTATGAATATAAGCAATTCGTCATCAGAAAAATAATTAGAAATGAGAAACTAACTCAAAATCAAATGAATGTTTGTTAAATGATTTTGATTCGTTTCATCGATAAATTTTATAATATTAAGAGCTTAACGACCGCGCACGCGTATTTGAGTCTTTGAAAAACAAAGGTTGATGGCCGGTGAACGCATATATGCGTATAGACAAAGTATCTGGAAGCTAAGAAAATTAAATTTGGTAAAGATATCTCAATTTGTTTACTAACTATAGTGAATTTAGTAAAATTACAATTTTTGAGAATTTTTTGCAAAATTTTATTTCGCCATGTGAAATTTTATAAAAAAAAACGTGCGGTCGTTAAGCTGTTAATCATGTTTAATAATATAAGTTTAATGCTGATGTCTTAGTTATTCCACTTGTCATTTGTCAAAGTCGAATTACAACACTTTTTTCGCTTCCATTAGAGGTCTGCACGGGCCGTGGGCCGATCTCGGTCGGGTAAGGACGATCGAGATTTGGGCTAGGGCCGGGCCCGGATAAGAAATTTATTTTTCATAATCATATTTCGGACTATGTTTGGGTCATGACCCAGCTATGCGGCTTAACTGATCATAAAAAAACATTTAACAGATTAAAAACTTGTTTAACATTCTCATGATAAATTTTATTTTTAACGTAAAGCGTCATCATACATATATTTATTTCTGGAAAACATCGCTTAGACCAGCGATTTCCAGCCTGGAAAAACCACGCGCCTCACTGGGGAGGCGTGGGTGAGGGAGGGAGGCGCGAACAGTCCAAAATATGTATTTACTCTTTAAAACGTGTCTTTATTACTATATGAAATAATGGATGGGGAGGCGCGAAGATTTTTTTCTTCAAGGGGAGGCGCAGTAACATAAAGGCTAGAAACCACTGGCTTAGACACCTATAAAAATGAGTGACATAATCTGTGCAAAATTTGAAATAAAAATTTCTTTATTTAGGATTGATCAATATTTATTTTTTGTAACTATTGACTATGAATTGTGAATTTATATTTTCACAAAAGTGTGTTTTTCTCTGTTCAAGAAAAAGTAAATCTGGTCATTTTTGATCCCATGGCCCTCATTTTAAAATACGAATGCAGTATGTAAAATGAGAAGTTCAATTTGTTATTGGAAATATTCTGAAGTATAGTTGCCAGCGTAAGGAATTAGATGTACCGCTTGAAGAGAAAAAAGACCTCTCTCTTATTCATATTGGATCTTGGACATTGCTGGAAAGACAATAAGAGTTTTAATGGTAGTTAAAACTCCTATATTTTCTTCTGCCGTAAGTACTGTCTTTGATCGAAAGTTGGCGACCGACGTTCGGTATATCTGCATATCCTGGCCGACCGTCTGGGATCACCGACATTTTATACCAGTGGTCAGAAAATCAGAGGCCCACGGAGTTCTATTCAAAGTTCTAATCATTAATATGACACCTTCAATGCAGAAGACTTAAGAATATAAGTAACACAAATAAACTATGATAAGATAGTGTTGGAAGTCGTGTATCTTGTGAGTGTTAAAACGCCAAGAAAGTTATTTGATAAGAATGATTATTCTGTTAGTAAATGTGCTAAAAATTATGCATTCTTTTCAGATATGAAGTATTTTAGATCCACCCACGGACATACTTAACTAATTCATGTTTTTAACACTGCTATAAATGAGCGAATTTTGATTATAAGATAAAGGTAAGCTTATGTTATATAAGTAGGGTTGTCATAATTGCCAAGCATTGATACGAAACGCTTAAGTGCTTAGCAAATATTTTTAAAAAAACTGAAAAAAAGTGGATAGGTAATGGTTTATTTTACTCTGATAAAAAATCAATTATCTTTAAGCAATCTAATCAAATGAACACGTATAATAATAAAAAGGTACAAGGCTAATCCTCTTTAGCTCGAACATTTTTCAAACATGATTTTACTTTCTTAATTATATAATTTTCTTCCTTCACATAATTATAAAATTTAATTTTCCAAAAATCCAAAAATCCAATTTTTATTTGTGTCATTATAATTTTGAAATTATAATGACACAAATTAAAATTGGATCAGTTTTTTCCAGGGTTGTGGAGTCGGAGTCGCGGTATTTTGACCGGAGTCGGAGTCGTGAATAATGAGCGACTCGATTTTTTTTGAAAAATATTTTTAATGAAGTGTATTCAAACAAAATAGTTCAAAGTGTTAACATTTCACGCTTGGCTGACTACAGATGATCTGATGGTATACATATCGACTGTGGAAAAGAAAAAGGACGTAACCCAACATAGAAAATTTTACAGGAGGCACAAAAAACGTGTTTTGATGATTTTGGGACATATGCAAATTTTGAAATATACAAAACCTTGAAGTTCACGGAGACTTCTAATCTGGTGTTTAATTGACATAACCTAATATGACATAGTCTTTTTCATGATTTCAATGTTCACAAGTTGATCTTTTTTCAAACTGAAAAGTTTAATTTAGATACTAATTCGGCATTTGCAGCTTACATCCTTTTGATAGAACATGTATCAAGATTGATGCATTGTGATTATCGAAAAAAATCTGTTTTGAAAAAAATGTGGGTTACGTCCTTTTTCCTTTCCACAGTCGATATAATAAGTTAAAATGAAAATTTTTCGTCGGAGTCGTTATTTATTTTAAAGCTGGAGTCGGAGTCGTCTTTTTTTTTACACGACTCCACAGCCCTGATTTTCTCCACTAACCACTTGTTTCTTGGCATAGCTTTATTTGACATGACTTAGATCAATATGCTTTGTATTTGCAAAATTTCTCTTCCATACTTAATTTCAAACAACGCGTAGCACGGTCTATTATATCATGCAGAGTTTAGGAGAAAACTCACCGGTTTGAAGAAGCGGCAGGCAGTATTGAGGTTCTCTGGAGGCATCTACAGCACGTGACCTAGCCAGTTCCAACGTTTCTCCATGACCAGTGACGTAACAGAGTACTATCATGCACGTTCCCTAATATCCCAAACGCACGCATTTATTCTCAAAGTTAAGTATAGTACAGGTGCCATGATTCGAATATGGATTTAGTAAGAAAAAAATGTTTTATGATGTCATATTGTATTTTGATAAATAAACGATTTGTTCTATTAAATGAGTGATACCTATACTTTCAACTGCTTCATTCAGTGATATCAAAACACTGCTTTTTAATAGGCAAACCATTTGAGGTTGAAATTATATTTAAAAAAACATGTTTATAATATTTAGCACGTGCGTAGGGAGCGAATAAAAAAAATCAGAAGTTTACGATTCGTTGTCAGTCATCACAGTGGACTAAAATGTAGAGGGCAGAATACACTAACCGCAACTCGCAGCTATATGAGAAGGAAGCACATGCCGAACTATTGTGTCAGAAAATGAAGATGGTGAATATTCAAATAAATATTGTACTTCGATTGTCAATTGTGAGAAAAGTGTATATACTGCTGGGATTCCGTATGCTTGATTTTAGGGCCAAATTATTGATGAATGAAAACTACCATGAATTACTTTTTCAGTTTATTTATAACCAGGGCTTTTTTTACCATGTAACGCGCCGGAACGGCGTTCCGGCACCTTTTTTTCTCGACATTTTAATAAATATTCGTAAAATTTTATTTTTTCTATTTTAAAACTTTCGCGTTGAAATAATGAAACTTGGAAGAGTTTTGAGTACCCGTTGAGTGGCATCCAGTTTTCGCTCAGTTTCGGCTTTATGGCAAAATTATGAATCTCTTGTGCGTCATTTTAAAGACGCGATTAACGATCCAACAAGAGACAAAAATGAAAAGTGTACATACGAAGGCCTTTGGAGAATTTTAACATCTAGTACCTTCTTATTGGATCTTGGATTGATGAGTGATGCTCTCCAGGAATTATCAGAATTAAGTTTAGATTTACAAGATCGCAATGTTACACTTAACGTTGCAAATCAAAAAATAAATGCCCTGGTTCAAATTTTTGAAGAAAGAAAACATAGTTTTAGACCGTATTACAAATGTGCTACAATTGCTGTAGGCGATCTGCGTTTTCGTGGAGTTACACTTCACAAAACGGTTTCGAAAAATAATAATCCTATTGACTCGAAATTATTTTTTTTCACGTTGAAAGAGGATGCTAAATAAAGAAGAATTTTCACTCTCAGCTCGGGTACTCGATAAAAAATATTGGCCTGAAAATATTGATAATCAGTTGACATTTGGAGAAATAGAAATTAGAAATATGTCAATCAGATTACAATTGGACGAATGAGAAATGATCCGTGGATTTCGCCAATATATTCTCGAAAAAAAATATCCGAAAAAACTGAATTTTATGTTTATTAAGCTCGTAGGACCACCTTTGATACTTTCTGATCCTTCAAAATACGTTGATCAATGGTTACTAAGAGGAAGACATTCGGCCACAGATCCCAACACAAAAAAAAAGAAATAGGGACCATTTACCTGACGAAAATTGGGAAAAACTGTGGAAATCATTGTAATTGAAATGTAATTTTGGATAGCGTTTTTAATCAATTAAATATTTTTTAAATGTTATGTTACATAATGTATGTAATGTTCTTTGTCTAATTTTCATTTGAAATTTCTAAAATAAATAAAAAAATATGTATATTTTGTTTTATTTTATATGCATTATATGAAAAGCCGCCTTTAATTCTATCAAAATGATATTCGAATATATAATAAATAATATACCTTCTTAGAAAATGCTCGAAAAAAGTGCGTTCCGGCACCTTTTTTTTCAAAAAAAAGCACTGTTTATAACATAGATTCGTGTTCAATTCAATTGATTCGTGTTCATATCTTCCAATCAGTTGCGGATTACCCTATAAGCAAATGAGGCGCTCGCTTGGGGCCTTCGAATATTAGGAGTCTCTAAAATAGCTTATATTATATAACCAATATACTTTTTGTTCAGATTTTTATATATTTCAACTATTTCACTTAGAATTTTCTGACGTTTAAAAAACAGGATCCACAAATTTTATTTCGCCTTCATTACAAATCTATATTATGCTCATAATTGGGAGTGGATATGATTAATAACGAAAAAAACTATTTATTATAGAATCATATTGCTCAATTTTTATTTTTTTAAATATGACCGCTTTCGTTCAGTGAGTGAGCATTTTCAACGAACACCATCATATCACAAAACTATGTGGTACCGGTAAATTGTAAAAAAAAAACACATATTTTTGTATTATGTCTTCCCATCGAGGATACAGTATGAAAGAAGAGACAGTAAAAAAATATTTTCGTTATTATTCCAGCTAAATATTTAATTATTTAAATTGTCTGCCTCTGTGTCACTGTTCTGGTGTTTTTTTAATAGTCCATCTCCTGAAAGCAGCACTGGTGAAACATAATTTGTTTACCGTAGCGGACGATTATAATTAAACGTGTTTTGTGGAAACAGAGACTAGCTTACCGAGATAAAAAAAAAATGTATTATGACAGCCATAAACCAATCATGGAAATGTTTGAGATGAGCTCTCGCAAACCAAACAGAGAAGACGTTTGTGATATCAGCGATTTCCTAACCACCGTTTGGAAAACGAAGCTTTTGAAGAAATGCTTGATAAAATAATTTTACTAACCACGCTGTTTCCAGACGGGGTATTTCTAAATCATGGTAAAAAAAGGTCTCAATCATAATGTTGTGTCGTTTTTCTATCAGGAACTAAATTATAATTATAATAATTTACTTCATAATGAATTGGCATTGCCAAAGTAAGAAATGGTAACTTTCACGAACAGAAAAGCTTAATTTTAACCCTCCAGAGACGAGAGCTTTTTCTCGAAAAAAAAATTTTTTTTCAGACCATATTGAAGTCACGGATAACTTTTATTTATAACAAAAATTAAAAAAAAAAAATGCAAAGTCGTTGTATAAAAACCCCGCATGACTATATGGTCATGCTCACCCTTTTATTACCGTGTAATATTGTGTACGGACAGTAATAAGGACAAAGGTGACTGTATGGGCACGCAAACATTCGGGGTTGAAATATAGCTAAACGTGAAATTTTTAAAAATATTTACAATTTGACCTCTTTAGATCAACATATTTTCAATACAAATATATTATCAAAAGAACTGTAAATAATTTGTGTTTTGATAAAAAAAATAACTAACAGTTTCAAAAAGTCCATTAAAAAAAACGGAAATTCAAAAAATCGCATGTGCTTTTGGTGGCCGTTTCTGTCCCCGCGGCTGATGATTGACTGAAGTCTACAGACTTTCTTAACCAAATATGAGCGAAAGCAACGATACCCAGGTAAAAAAAGGATGAATAGTGGGATCAACAGACAACGGTGTTTACTGTGACCATACGGTCACGTTTGTCATTGGAGGGTTAAATATCGACTGTTATTAAAGTTTTGCATATATTTTCAGCAATTATTATCGAATGAAAGAGTTTTATATTGATAATTTATTTACAAACCGGGTCTCTAAAGTTTACTTTGATCCCTTTTATATATGCATACCTAAGTTTGTTAAAACCCAGGTTAAGTGTCACGTCCCGACCATGTCGTATTTGTTTTTCTTTTGGCTCCCCTCTTATATCTGCTTTCATTCAATACACATCAGTCATTTTGAGAGTTTATTAACCACAAGTATTGTTTTTTTTCAAAATTAAAATGTAAATGTTATTAGCACATCATAAATCACAGTCACAATTCCCGGGACATTTTCCAAAAAAGTTCCGGGATTCAAGACAGCAAAAAACCCGACAAGTCCCGGGACGTCTCGACACAGAATCCCTAATTATTATACTGTATGTTACGAGTTGTGAGAGTTAGGTTTAATTCTTAAAAGCCTTTAAATATAAGTAGTTTATATTTTATTTTAGTTAGAAGATAACTAATATGTTACAATGTATCTTCATGTATATATTGATGTATATTAATTTATTGTATCTGTTTGTCAAATCGTATAAATCAAAGGAGGTTTACATTAAAATATTAAATGCTACGGATTCAATGAAGTACTGAAAAGTAAATAATATTTCTACTGCGGATAAAACTTTCATTGATATTATTAATCGAAGAAATATGAAGAAAATTATTTCTCCACGTTTTATTTTAAATTACCTATCAACTGTATTGTATTTTTACCAACCATTTTCGCGCGCAACGTGAAGCATATGAGCTGCATCTGGAGCATCTTGGCAGAAGCTGTGACTCAACCTCGGAGAAGGTAAGTATCGAAGGAGTAATTAAGAATGGACTAAAAAGCAAATGGTAGGACATATAATGTAGACATTACATACACTCGTACCTTTCAACCAGCGGTGGGCTGCTAACAAAGGGCCTGCTTAATCTAAATGGATTTCTCGGTGTTCTGGGGAAGGAGTGAATTTTTCTATCACTCATGTGGAATTATATGCAATACTTAAATTTGAAATCTGTTTTTACGTAATACACTTGTAATATGTAACAATATGCAATTCACCGTAAACTTATCAATCCAAATGGCTAAAAATGTACTACCGTGTATACTGAAAGCTGTGGTAGGTAATATACGAGTCAGAAATTGCTGTTATATACTAATTTGATCTGAGAATATTTTTTTCTCTTTAATTAACAAGGGGCTCGCATTTTTAATGCAAAACATCTTCAACAAGATTGTTTTAACTATTTCCTATCACAAGGAGTGAAATCTAAAAAAGCAATATATAATTTATTCTCTCAGAACAAAGTCGGAAAACTCTTTCAATGTGTATACACAAGGTCAGCTCGAGGATTCCTGCGCCTGTGTGCGAGGCGTCTCAAAAAAACTTGGACCAAATGAGTGGATAGTGCTTAAATGTGCGGCACTGTGCGCCTGTGTGCGTTGCACACTTTGCACACGCCACGAGCCTGCCCTGCCACACATCTTTAACTGCCACCGAAAAGGTATCCCGTTATGAAGTTGTCTTTATAATGATCAGCAATACTTCATGTTTTACATGAAATGCTTTTATGATATCGTCCGGTTATTGCCAATATTGCACTTATTAAATGTGATTTTAGTGTTTCAAAGAACGAACCCCAGACTGCTTATCGTTCTTTGAAACACTAAAATCACATTTAATAAGTGCAATATTGTAATTAGAATTTGAATTAGTATGTTAGAGTGAATAATATGATGCATTGTGTATCTCTTCTTAGCCAGTATATATAGCTGAGCAAATTTACGTTTAAAGCATAGTTCTGACGATGGCGAAAGCCGAAATAGCTATCAACGTATAACATATAAAAAACTGTAGAACTGAAATACTTTGATATTTTTACCCTTTTAAAATAATAATTTCAATTTATATTTTAATTTAATTAGTGACGTGAATTAAAAAATAGTACATTAAAAACAAGGTTAAAATCGAATATTAAATTATTATTTTCAAATTTATACTTCTCGTCTTTACTGCCAACTGCCTTGGCCAAGTGGGGTGGGAACTAAGAAACCATTTGCTATGTCCCTCGTTACATCAAGTTAAGCATATTTTCTATACAAAGTAGAAGTATAGGAGAAAAGTTTGAGCACTTACATCTATGTTAATAAAACTAAACAGGTAATTATTAATTTCGAGAGATAGTGTTAATAATTTAATTGTAATCGCTAATATTTTTAAGCAACTGTAAAAGTTGTAATAAAACAAACATTTGGTCATTGATAAATGAGGCTTGCTACACGGCAAAATGGCTGCCAAAAACCCAGAAACTATGAACCCATGGAGGCGAGGTTTTATCTTGGCTTGATTATAGATGACATGGGGGAGTTGTAAGAGGTAAATCAAATATGGAGCACACATAAAGAGAATCCGCGATATCTTATTGAAATTTCAAATAAAATAGTTTGGGTCTTTTGTTTTCGATTTGCGGAAACCTGGAAGACATCTAATGTTAGCGATGTATCGGAGTCTGATAGGGTTAAATATTTATTTTTCTATACAATTAAATATACATACACTATATAAATTTGTAAGAAGGTGCGAAAAAAATCGATATTATTAACAATAGTGACGAAGGTGTTTTGAAAATTATTAAAATAAATTCATCATTATAATGTTCTTAGAATCGTGTACATGTTAAGGAATTTCTGAAGTTACCTTTTTTATAAAAAAAAACATTCTTTTTTACTTATTCCATTTTTTTTAATTCAAGATCAAGACCAGTTTCACTTGTCAAGGGCATCAGTTGACAAAGACTGAAAACGGTCCGGATCTACATTTAAAAAAAAAATGAATAAAATGTTTTACAGACAAGAACATTTTAAGAGTTATTTTGTTCGTTATAATTAATTAAAATTAACATTTATCTTTGAGGATCTAGGATCAACTTACTTTCACAATTTGACTTTACTTCTATTTCACTGCAGTTTTAGAACGTCTGATGTAGACGATTTTTCGACACTATTTAGTGGGATAATATGTAGATATACCTAATTCGTCAAGTAAACGGTCAATTTAATATTGTTCGATATTTCCAAGTCGTCTGCAACTTAAATACATCCATGCATATGTCTTACAACAATACGACAACACCTCTGCTGAGTTTGACAGGAAGCTTCTCAAAAGGTTAATTTAACTGAAACACCCAAAGACATAAATTTCTATTCGATGACTATCACAAAAAAAATGTCAGAATACGTTACAAAGATTCACTTATTATACATTTTTTTAAACTGTAATTCAAATTAAATATTATCTTCCGAAGTCCAAAAAAAGAGTATTTTTATATCGGAAGTATAACTCAAAACAGTGACAGAACCACCATACAGCTCGTAAGAGACATTGGGCTCAAGGGGTCCCAAATCTATATCCATATTTCAATATAAAAAAGTAAATAGTGAGTAAATGTTCTTTGTTATTATAGCAAGCTATGTTTTTTTTAAAAGGCGTATACTGTCCTTAATCCGTCGACAGCTCGGAATTTACAACACGAAAGTCGTCTTTTGCTTTGCATATTTTATTTTTGTAATAAAAAATTAAGGATCCTTTGATAACTTTTGCATATAGGCCCAGATTCTTTAGTTTCGTCATAGACTTACAACCAATTTAAAATGATACTTTTAAAACATAGAGTATACAATTATTATACTTACTTTTTTGTTGAAAACAGATATTGTATATGATAATTGTAATGCTTTCGATGTTTTAAAAAAAAACGTATTCTTTATATTTCTTTCTTTCGATTGTTAAACGAGAGAAAAAAAACACCAAAAATTGCCGCTAACGTGGAGTGAATAATTTAAAACAAGCAATCGTACAAAGTCTGCAATAATTGTTGTTCGAAGATTATCAGTCGTTTGAGATTTCTAATTTGATTATTTCAGGTATGTATCTTTTATATTTTCGATTTTAAGCTGTAACTTTGTGGAAATCCATTTTTAATAAAAAAATAGTTGACAACTTTGTAACTCCACTCGTTGTGTTACAAATAATGGTACGCGTTTTGTCTCTTTAAGAAGCATCATCAGACAGAATATCGCAAGGTTTACGAATAAACGAAAAATTGATTCTCATTCTTATAATTTAGAACTTCGACTAAAGGTGCTTGATGGAACTTCATTATCAAATTTGAATTATTTTGCTTCTGTACTCTTCCATAAGTTTTGTCGATAACCACTCGGGTTTTGCGAATCGCACAGTAAAATTATTGTTAACCTAATTGATATGGCGAGAATTCTCGCAAAACCGTTTGCTGCACGTCAGTTCAAGTGCATTCGTGCACTTGATAAAACCTGCAGATACCGAAGGGCGAAACCCGGGTCGTTATCGACAAAACTTATGAAAGAGTACAGAAACAAAATAATTCAAATTCTTATTCTTATATTATAAATTATTATAAAATAAAGTTGGTGTTTTTTACTTTTCTACCGGTTGCAGGGAGACGAGGTTTGGGATATGATGCAAACATTTATATTACTAATTACAAAGTAATATGGCACGTAAGTTCTAATAGGAATACGTTGGAGCAACAAAGATATAAATAGGATGTGTTTTTAACAAAAATAAATATACATATTTGTACATCGAATTCGAATCAGATTTTTTTTGTACTTACAATTTGGAAATTGTCACTAAAGTATATACTATTTCTAAATTATTGGATTTGACCATTATTGGACTAGAGAAGGTAAAAGGAGCTGTCGAATCACATATTGCGGCGTTTTTTCTTCAGATTAACTTGACAGAAGATTTTAGAAACAAGTCATGTCAAGGTCAATATATCTGATCATTCTTTTTAAATCAAAGAACATCTTAAATCTAGGAAATGGATTTTTTTTTTTTTATCCTCATATTGATCATTAATGAATATGTTAAATTGTTCACGAGTTTATCACAAGTAGTGTTTTAAATATAATACAAAATATGTTCGGCATTGGTAATCTTGATTTACTTGTATGAAACGCACAGCACGCCACACACTCTCTCTCTTTCTCCCCCTTCCACTATCCGTGTCTGCGCATCGTGTGCATCAAGCGCATTGAGATAATGTTGAAAGGGGACAGCGCATTTTGGTAATTTAGTACTCTTGTTTCAAATACTAACCTGTAAGCAGATGATTTTCATTATATATGTAGATTGTAGATTCAAATATAGTGATTCAATAACTCGATATTTGCCAAGTAAAAACACAGTAATTACAGAAAATGTTGTAATGAAATTAAGTATAAGATATGATAATGTGAAGAATCTGTAATATTTTACGTAGGACAAAAAACAATAAAATATATATTTGTATTAAAGAAAGATCAAAATGTTTTTGTACTTATTAAAAATCAGCTAGACTGTTTAAATAAAAACCCAGCTTTATTATGTTTGTTAATAAAATAGTTTTCGGCTATCACGTGTAATAGAAGACATACCATCTAAATAATTTATCAGCAGTGCTTTTTCTCCCATGTAATGCGGTGGAACGGCATTCTGGCACAATTTTTAATGTTTTAAATCAATATTTTTCTATTTTTTCTGTGAAAACGCGTTGGCTGTTTGTACCTATCTAAGGTCCCTGTTGAATGTAATGTACCAACATTGATTGGTGCTATAATAAGAAACAATACCACGTCCGGTGACCAGAACCGGGAGTTTAATGCTTGATATAGAGCGCAATTCCATTTGCAACTGTTTGTCACATTTGTTCATTAAACTAGCGGGAGCACTTTTGACCCATTTATATATTTTGATAATATTTTTTAAAATTCTTTGATAATTATCCGAGAAAGACAAGTCTTCCGTGACGGGTTTTAAAGATTCGAGTCCTGGCAAGAACAGCATTTTCTTCAATTAATTTATAAATTTCTGTTCGAAGACAGGTTCGTGTTTGTGATATCTAAAAAATCCTACCATCCTAAAATAAACTGGGCAAAAAGAGAGAGAGCGATTAGTTAAACACCAATCCTGTTTTAGCCTTATCATTATATTATATTCCTATTTAAAAAAAAGAGGTTTTAGCAACTGAGTAACTAATAGTTATCATAAATAAAAAAAGTTCTTTTGATATACCTAATGGTAGGAACCCATATTCTTCACATTGGGAACGGACATAGATTAAAAAAAAAAAAACTTGACAAGAAGTGAGTTGTAACTTTTTTTAAAAAAAAAAGTAATGACTAAAAGATAAATTCAATAAATCATTGATGTCAGATTCTGAAATACTATTGAATTTTTATAAACAAAGCGCAAAATACGAAACAACGGAAATATGTATTAAACGTAATTGTTTAAACTTTGACAATCCCAGCCTAGCTCAGGTGCGATATGTACCTGTACCACTGATAAGACGTCACTATGGAAAAGTCTATATAAGGTGCTCACACCATACATACGTGTTCATTATTTATTCGAAAAGTGGATAGTTCACACGACAAGTATTTTCCTAAATGTTTGTTAATCAGTGATAATTTGAGTTCAAGTCACATGTAAACAGGCCTTAAGTCCGCCATGCCCGGCCTTACAGGCAGTGATGTAATAATTACACGAAAATGGCCTCCGAAGACTCCTGCTATATCGAAAGACGTTACACCACCATTGTACCCAGTAAGTAATACTTAGGATCTCATGTGAATATAATGAATCATAAATATACAATCATTTTTACAATTCAATTAAAGCCATCTTGTAACAAATAGTTATTTTACGTTTTATATTTGAAATTGACGTATACTATCCCAGAACTAGTTAATATTAATATATACAGTATCAATATTAATTTTATCATTACCCATGTTCTCAATCAACACCAATCAATAAACTATGTTGTATTTTTTTTATTAATTACTAAAATACTTAATTCATTCAAAATATTATGTAACTATGATTTCCGATAATTCTCATTGATAGTTTTTGTTAGTATATTCAATTGTATAATAAATAATTTAGTTATATGTGGAAATCTTTATATTTTGTCACAATTGTTACTTTAATCCTTCAGTGAGAGAGTGTATTTACTTATGATATCATTTCAACTCGTAACTAAAGGCTTCACTAATTTAAATAATGTTTTTTTTAACAATTCTCCACATTAGTTTATATTTTGTTGAACGAATTGTCCAGAAAACGAATTTTCCAGAACACGAATTCTACCCAAACGGATTATAATAAAGTAATGGCTTATACCTGAGATACGAAAGCATAATAGAATTTATTAAACTTACTAAATATTGCTGAATATGTACAGGAATATTTATCTTTTAAAAGAAACTGAAAACTTTCATTTAACAACAACTTGATTCTTCTTGATTTTCTTCAACATTACATCTGAATATATCTACGTAACAATTTGATATATAAGATTTATTGTGTGTCCAAGATATTTAAGTATCTCGATTCTCGAGTCAATTCATACTTAAAAATAAATCAAATATTATAGCTTACTGGTTTAGTTAGTAAAATTTCTTGACTAATATAACATATTTTAGATATTAATTTATGAAGGTCTTTTGACATTCATTCAAAACCGTAGTCGATAAATATCTATTGGCTAATTAATATAAGAAACCTATTTCTAACTGTGTTAAAATGGACCCTTTGTGTTGCGTTGGTTATAGATGGCTATAATATTTATTATAAAATGCCAATATTGTAATGACTCTTTGTCAAATGCCATTCATATATTAGTCACTCCGCTTCATATTATTTGTTTATTAAAACACACGCATTAAAACGCCAGATATAAGTTTGTGCTATGTCATTCATTTCTTATCTATCCTATTGAAAACTTGGTTGAATATTCTAAATAATTTTCAAACTATTTCAATTTATTAAAAGGTCTATGAAAAAATCTCTTTTTCCGAAATTAAGGCTACTGATTTTCTAATGAAAGACCAATTCAAGTATATCGTCAATAAGGATGTTAGATAATATATAAAGTAATTTACTAAAGGCCATTGGTCGAGGAAAATAGTAAAAAACAACGTTCGAATCTTGAATCATGGACTCAGTGATGTAATGCAATATCCCTTCAGAATCAGTAAGCGAATATTTAAATTTACAAAATAATATTTCATCCAGAAATGGCTATCTTTATTTATAGTGCAGCCTTACAGCTCAGTGTATCAATTTTATGTTATATAAAAATGACTTAGATAGCATGTAAATCTAGAAAAATCGGGGGTCTATCATTAAGTTACAATATAGTCTTTCCGCTTAAAACCTCAAGTTACCTACTAGTATTTCTAAAGAAAGTAATTTAATTACGTAACGTCAAATGGTCATTATTCGTGAAATCTCTCAAAAGTTTCACAGCGAGATAGGAAAAGATTATAACCCAGAGATCTCTTAGATCTCACACCTATGATGAGACAATTCCCGAAGAATCGTTTTAGACCGAGAGACGACCCACCATACATTTTATTTTTCGTCTTAAACTAATAAAACGTATAATCACAAACTCTAGCACCATGTTTTTTTTTTTTTTGTTGACTTCGTTGTGTATTGTATTTGTATAATATATGTATGTATGCATGCGCGTGTGTGTGTACATGTATGAATATACATAGTATGTGGGCAGGTATACATAATGTAATTTGAAAACGAATGCATATGGTGTTCCCGTGAACTGGCTTCAATAAGGCTTTTTCCCATCTGTAGCGATCATGCCCTTCCGTCGGCTACGATGGTAAAAGAATGCAAACGACCAAAACATTAGCGATGAAGGAGACTCGAAGAACTTTGACGCTAACACGCCCTAGTACTTAAACTCCAAAAATTCAAATGCAATTTCCCAAATAATGCTAAGCACATGAAATTACAGTAATACATTCATGATCAGGGAATGGGACAAATCGTGGATACTATAAGTGAAAAATTTTAATGAAAAAAAATGAAAATTGATATATATATATACATATATGGGAAGGAGGATCTAGATTTATCAAAATAAGCAGCGCCCTGTCACTTTTTAATTTAACACTTCACCACTGACTGTATGGTATAATAGCCTACATAGGTATTATATGACGCATTAATTAAACGGCTAATAACTACAAATGATAAAATACACGATTAGACATTACTAAAAGATTGTGCGATACAAGCTAATAAGAAAAGAATTCGACAAAATGGCGGCGGATCTAGAACGAGTGAAAATAACTATTTAAAATATGTCTTTATTTCACTTGGAACTAAGATAACGTACTAGTTAAAATATTGCGTTGTGACTTGTAAGGGCATTAACTGTTTAACAATACCTTTGAGATAAGAAACTATTTTCTTGAAATAACATCGCTTCCCAAATTTTTCATTTGTATCCTCGAATATGTTATATTAGATATATTGGAGTCGTGCAACATCGGATAACTTTTTTTAAAGCTTGTCCGCTCCCAATGTGGAGCATATGGACTACTTATTAAAGTATCCATTCCCGGAACCTTTTTGTGATCCCGGAGCATTTAACATAAATCCCAGGATTGGTACTTTTGTAATCCCGGGATTTCAGGATTACTGAATTGAACGGGATCCCGGGATTGGATACCCTACTCCTAATGTTGTGTATTTCAACAGAAGTTTTTCTACGAGAACTGTTTGTTACTCAGTTGCTAAGCCTCTCTTTTTTTCAAAAAGTGTAGTGATATAATGATTTGGCTTGAACAGGACTAGTGGTTAGCTAATCGCTCTCGTTACGTCCCGGATTAATCGGATATCTTCCTGCGAATAAAACGTCTACAATTTAAATTAATTTGATGTATGTTGTATTGGCGAACTAAACTTTTATATTTGTACTTGAACTAAAAGATATTCTTAAATAGTTCTTCACTGATCGGAAATTATTGGCAATTTAATTACACGTCACGGTAAATATAATATCATGTAAAAACTTTACATTATTTGAACATAAAAATATGCAATATTACATGCAAGAATGAAACTGTAATTTGAAGGCTACATCCCATCTTTCATGCTTCATTGGGTTTTCATAATATTTTAAATTTTGTGAATTATAATTTACAACCAAGTTATTATTTATAATTTTGCATATACTTGAAATACATTTTAAAACGTAAAAGTATAATTATTACTTTTGGACATTCTCACGTCTTTTACGCTCTGTGTACGGGCAGTGGCAGATTAAGCACTTTGGAGGCCCTGTTTTTCGAATGACATAAGTGTTGCAAAACTCTTCGTAAAACAATAATGAATATTGAAAACTGAAATTAAAATATAAGGTTTTACATAATTTATGCTATTTTTGAGCCCTTAAGATTTGGAGGCCCCAAGCGCGCACCTCTTGCGCTTATGGAGTAGTCCGCCACTGTGTACGGGTATGAGACTACAATAGTACCACCATTGGCACAAAAAAATAATATTCCAGATCGTTAGTCAGGTATCTTTGAAATATCGAATATCTGTTTCATTATTCGTACAATTAAAAAATGTCACAAAAAATGCTAATGCCCATATACTTCTAAGATTAAATAAAATGTTGATATTGTCCTGGTCATTACACTATTATTTCATAATACCCTATTACTGAACCACAACCTATTACGTTATCTATAAACACCTCTTTACAACATGTATAAAAATCTCTGACATAGATGAATAATAGTCGATTTATGGTGACTATTTGAATATGGTTTTTCCCATTATCTCAAAGGAGATAATTTGGAGCTGTCTTCTCACGTTTAATGTCGGAGTACATTTTTTTCCTCGGTTCTTCTTATATCTGACTTCCAAAATCAATCTCTAAGATTTTCACGCTTCATATCCTTTTTTCCCGACCGTCTTCTTCAATTCTGCAGTATTGAGCAAGCGTTCCACCATCTCTTTTTATTGATTGACTTCCTCTCGCCATCTTGTCAAGCGTTTTTTCTTTAACGAAATAATTATATTACGACAGAATCCACTTTGTACATAACGCAAATATGGTTTTTGATTTTTTATACGAAGTTCATTGCATCATTTACATTTTTTAGACTTTTTTTATAATATGAACTTGGGCTGCTTCTTTCTGATTGTCTATGTTTCTACACTGTTTACTATTTTCACGGTTAACCCAGAATTTGTACTGTCTATTTTGATTTATGAACTTTTGAATTTAGAAGCTAAGGGGATGAATATCATTCAAGATTATCATATTTTTTTAAACAAAACCCTCTGCATTAATTAGTATAAGTTACATCAAAGGAGAAAACAAAATTTATATCTCTCCTATCATGTGAAGTGTTTAAAATATTCATAGAAAAAGTCTTTTCTGTGCTATTTTATAACAAATGTAATTTTTTACTGTATATTATTTTGGATGACTTGAGAAGTGATAACATAGTAAGAGATATATCGTTTCTCGGGTTATATTTTAAATTCATGTCCGCATCCAATCTGGAGTATATTACCTCCTAATATTTTTTTTTGTGATGACTGCTTGTTACTCAGTTCCTTAACCTTTATGTTTTTACGAATAGAGTTGAGATATACGACTAGTGGTTAGTTTATCACTCTCGTTTCGCGCCGTTATGTTAGGATCGGAAGACTAGAGTGAGTGGTAATTATTAGACATCACAAACAGGCATGCCTTCGAACAGAAATCATTTTTTCGATTTAAAAATGGTGTACATACTAGCATTCGAACCCGTGAAGTCCGGCACAGAAGCCAACGACGTTGACCACTGCAATACGGACCCGACAAATATCTCGCAAAAAGTTAACATAATATTATCTAAACAATATCATAGCTGATTGCTTGATTGATTTGCAATGTAACGGTAAGACACCGACGACAGTATTCGAAATTTAAATTATTCACCTGTCAAATGTGAGAATGGTTTATTTTATTTTTCCACGCCAGTCGTCAAAATGGCACCCACAATAATAATAATCGCTGTGTGAGGAATCATCGAAGTGCGTTCACATTTGCATCAACGCGCATAGGTACGATTAATGTCTAAAGATATTGTTTACTACCTAGTGTGTTTTGTATTACTTATATTTCTGCGATAATTAAATGTGTATTTTATATCTGAAAAGCTATTTGCATGACCGCATACGACGATTGTGTGTGTAGCCATAAAACAAAATAATATCTAAAATGTTAACTACAGTTTGTGAAGTAATAATACTATGATATACATAATATGCAAAAACCCTTGGATAACATAGCAGAAGTTATTTATATTATACCATGGTAGAATTATTTATTAAATATTATCGTACTGTACAAAAATGCACACATCTATATTTACATAGTATACACGTGTTTTTAATATTATTCTTTATATTCTTTAAAAAAACACACCATTTTGATTGACTCATTCTGATCAAAGTAACAATGTTCCTAATTTGAATCATACACAAATTCTCCATTCAATCAAGTTAATTATTTCATATATTTGATTTTGTAATCGTTATGTCATGTTGTCCTGTTTACATTCCTTCTCATCTTGGTCTCAAATCGAGGCAGGCGTAGCGAGAGCTGATTAGCCAATTATTACTTCTTTCTGCCCTTACTTTCTGCAATAAATAAACCCGTGCGACTGAATACAAGAAATTTTCGTTAAAAACAACTTCTGTCGGAATATACTCCAAATTTAGATCAGAAAAGGTTTACTAAATCTACATTTAACTCTTCCATAGTAGCAGTCAACGTAAAATATAATTCCACTAAAGATGAACGCATACGTTAAATTAATTTGAATACCAGCTTCGATTACTGATTTATTGAATGAAAACCTTGAAGCATTCAATATATTTACAACATTATAATATAAGTAACGAAGTATTCTTGATTTAATCAGGCATTCAATTCAGTTAACTCAATAAAAGGATACCCATTATTCTTAATATTGACATAAAAAGATAATCGTTATTTTTGATAAACATGAAACTTAAGTATCTTTATACAATAAAATTCTAAAACTAATACTATTCGATAATGATTGATAAGTTCCATCCAAATAGAAAAAGCTTTTAGTTTTTTTGCAACGAATAAATATGAACTGAATTGACTCGTAAAAATAAAAAGAATATTTTTTAATATGTTTTTTTTCAGAAAATAGAGTGTTTCGAAATTCATCTGCGCACATCTCGAAACAGTTGATTTTTGACTTAAAACCTTTTGCCAGTATACCGACGATTTAAGAAAACTTTCTGGTATTGATTTTCCAACCATATAAAGTAAAACTTTAATTCATTTTAATTTCACATCCGCTTAAAGAAGCTAAATAAAATTTCTACTTCGAAGTGATATGCACATGAAATTGTAGTAATTTTTGTACACTTGACATAGGTTCGTTCGTGACCGGCTGATATAAAGTAGAAACTCGCCCAGGCGTGATGATAGTTAGGCGTGTCCTCGCTAATTGCTTGACACAACAGAGGTGCCGGGTTCGAAGATGTCTCTGTTTACAGAAGTCCTCACACTCTAATCGGACATTCACGACACATAATTACTCTTACGGAGTATAGGATATTATTCTTTTCACTCCAACAAAAGCCTTCGTTTTGAACTACCTACAGTATCGCCATGTAAAGTATTAAAATGATTTTGTTTACATTATAAATATAAAGTTTTCTCTTTGTTATCGATCGCTACAGTAATAACAACCGGATTTATCTTAGCACATTTCTTTTCGAATCTTAAAAGTATGTATTTTATCTTACCATAAGTGCCAAGAGTTGGTGTATGAAGTTTTAAGAAGATATATGTATTTCTTAATTGTTTTGTGTATAACAAAACAGTCAATTTTCAATTTATCAATACATATTACTGTTCTTGCTTTTTGCACTAATTGAACGAATGAATGTGTGCTTTCAGCATACTTTCGATTGCTCAGTAAATTCAAAACTAAAGTTATTATAAAGGAAAATTCAAACTGAAAAAAACACCAATAAAATGAAACTTTAAGAATAACCAAAATTAAAATTGATAACTTACAATAGTTATTACACGGGTTGTGTAACAGGCTGTGACAAGTGTTTCGTAGCAACAAAGACTTGATAATTAACGCTTAGGGTTCATGGAAATTAATAAAATCATTAACAGACATGAAATATTTTTAAAATAATATTTTAAATATGACAGGTGGCTCACCTTTGTTAAATCTATTTCCCTTGTGAGAATTGTGTAATGTAATAATTAGTGCAATATTAATCTTTGTATCTTAACCCCACAATGCATTTAGTTGAAAGGAAAAAATGCCAAACTCCATTTTGTAATTTTATAAGTTAAGAATTAGAATTAATATTTAGTTTATTCGTAATCCTTACGATAGCTTGTCCGAAGACGCTTTATAAAGAGATGAAACACGTGTCACAAGCCGTGAAATAACTGATATCAATATTAATATTATATTTAAAAAAAAAACTGCCACAAAGCTACCGCCGAAAAAAATATTTTTGTTGATATATGTTTCCCTTTGAATTGTGTTAAGTGGTAACTGTTGTTTCTCGACGGAAACACATAATATAAGTAAGGGTTCTGAAAACAAAGACGGCAGTCTCCGTGTTTTATCGAAAATGAATTAGACATGTCATCATGTAGAGATGGCAATTTAGCATATATTTTAAAAAAAATAAGACTATCATGCAAATGTTTGAAGAGTTAAAACCGAGTTTGAAACTTATAGCGAACACAGCAACCATTATATAGATGTCACAAAACAATGTAAATTATATGAAAATACATAGTACGATAATACTAATAAAAATA
The DNA here is from genome assembly GCA_031772345.1 of Himalopsyche anomala. NCBI lineage: Eukaryota > Metazoa > Arthropoda > Insecta > Trichoptera > Rhyacophilidae > Himalopsyche > Himalopsyche anomala. The sequence continues at coordinate 12,895,835 of CM062833.1, read as the reverse complement.
TTTAACAGTACTTTTTTCATACGTTTTATCTATATGAGAAAAAAATGTTTTAATTGATGTGCCAACATTTTAGGATTATGAAAACTGTCGTTTTTGTTTCCCGAGCCCTCAAGTGTAAATAAAATACATTAATCTAATTTTTGTATCTATATTTTTTAAATATATTTGAACTGTTATAAATATGTTGTTATATTACTGTTTAGTTACACTTAAGGGTGAGTAAAACGGTCTAAAGAGACGTCGATTAATAATAAAATTGATGTTTTCAATTAAGTCACTTAAACATAGTTCTTCACTCTTAAAATGTATAGATTGGTGGATTTCTAATAAACACAATTCGCCGCAGATCTTGAACAGTTAATAAATATGAATGAACTCTAATTTACGCCATTTTGGCTAAACTTACTTAACATTCATATTACAGTTATCCGTCAAGTGTATTATAATTTAATGCATACTTTTCATCTGATGCAAGTGACGATTCAGCTCTCTAAAATTAGCATTCTGCAGAATATTATTTACAAGTAAATAGACGGACGTGCATAAATTATGAAGCCCGGGTCTCAGGACAATACGACAGTAGTTATTCAAAATGACATTTTGACCAGATTCTCGTTTTCTGAGCTGTTCATAATGTCACCGTTAAACAATTAGGTGACAGTCGACGTATGTCACAATGAAAAGAACCAGTAAAAATGTGCATTTATTGTTATTGCATTATTTTATGTATTAACCGTAAAAAAGATTGGGACGTATTCACATATATACTAATGTGTAAATTAACCGTATTAAAACGTGAATTCCGGGCACGTAAATTGTCACATAAATTCAGACACTTTTTACCAGGGCTGTGGAGTTGCGTGAAAAAAAGACGAATCCGACTCCGAGGATATTTTTCAATAATTTCATTTTAACTTATATATATGTATACCATCAGATCATCTTTAGTCAGCCAAGCATGAAATGTTAACACTTTTGACTATTTTGTTTAAATACACATCATTAAATATATTTTTCAAAAAAAATCGAACCGCTCATTTTTCACGACTCCGACTCCACAGCCCTGCTTTTTACTACAATTTATGATTCCACACATTTTATCAGACAATTATTGACAGAGACGATTTTATGAAGATATGAAATGAATCAGTTAATATTTTAATAATGTCTTTTTGTATTTTAATTTAATTAAAAAAAACGAGTCGGAGTCGTATGAAAACGGGTGACCCCACAGCCATGGAAATAAATACAAAAAACTAAATGTATTTTCTGTACATATAATACATTTTCACTAAGAAATAATAATTAACATCATAAATGTAAAATTAAGGTACACCCAATGGTAAAAATATTCTCCCAAACAACTCTTATTGCACCAATTATAAATAACCATTGTATGGTGCCAATACTGCAAATAGTATTATTAATTATTTAGTAAGAAATCATTTCATGAATAAAATAAATCACGTGTTAGGGAACGTAAACGATAATTTCTCATGTCGATTATTATGATATAAAAAAATGGATATGCAATAAAATTGTACCATTTTATCGGGCCATTAAAAATGCTTATACATATTAGCATAGGTTTTGTTATATTGAATTCTGTAAACATAAAATATATCTTGAGCGATTGGATGGTGATTGGAGAATGCATAACGTTCCACTTAAGTACCCTAGTTTTTGGTAAAACACAAAAAAGTAAGTATTCTGCAGTAAAATTAATACGAAACGTACTTATTCGAAGAGAATAAACTTAAGTTTTATCAGAAATATATCATTAAAGATTGAATGCACATTATAAGATCATTTTGGACTACATATGGATGCGAATCATTCTATTAAAAAAATGTACCTAGTAGATTCTAATATGAAAACACGAGCAATCAACTGCGATGCACTTTGGCTAAATTACCAGTTGATATGATATCAAACAATTTATAAAAACAAGTGTCACATTAATTATTAGGTAATAAAATATGGTTCTTTGTTTTAGGTTGGGTACCCTAGGTTTTATTGTTTATTTTAATTGTATACATTGCGTTAAGAGTTCGATGGTGATGTTAAAATACATTAATCCATAAAAAAAATCGTTAACTGTATGTATGTTTTTGTATTTTTGTATTTGCATTTATTCGTTTTATATAATTTAAACTGTTAGATTTCTCTTTTCTACTGATTCTTCATCTTATTATTGTCTATAACATACTAAAAAACAACCTTATAAAGATTAAAATACCAACTGAAAATGCTCACTAATTGACCGGAACCGTTACTTAAGTTTTGATAAAGATCGTTGAATATATAATAAAAAATAATTTTGTTTGATATTATTCTTTTCTAAGATCAATTAAAAAAAATGCAATTGGTATCAAACTATTACTGAATGGTTATGTTTTATATAATATTACGTTCATATTTTATAAAAAACCAAAATAGGTATACCTCTTTATTAGTTTACATTGGTTATAGTTCGAATATAAGTTATACTTGACCATGTATCTGTAGAAAAAATATGACTGCACAGTTCGCCAGTCTTTATTACCACACTAAATAATGCAAACCTAAGTAAAAATCTTTCACCTGAGGACAATTATTCGAATTTAGTTCCGCTATCGTAATTTGCACAAGTTGCCACCGCGAGAAGAATTACAAATGAAAATTTTCTATAGAAATATATGCAGTCGTCGGAATGGTAGGTAACTCACTGTTTAGATACAGTTGCATATTATTGTTTATGGTTTCTCAGCGCAACAGTTTTCTGCTTTTGAACACAAATCATCAGGGCCGGCGCCACCATACAGGCTAAATAGGCAACCGCCTAGGGCGCAAACCATTAGGAGGCGCGTAAATGGAGTATTAAAATTATTTTTATATACTCTAATAATAATAAATAATAGTAAGTTTTATTTTATTCTGACGGTTGTATTTGCTCGTTGTAATTATGTATCGTAGTATATATGATTCGATAAAGAGTGGTTGAGCGACTGAGTAAGAAACAGTTCACGTAGAAAAACTTTTGTTTGGATATCTCCATTAGGAGGCTATATGCTCCACATTGGGAGCGGACATGGATTTATATAAATAAAAAAAACATAATGATCCCGAATTGCTTTTTTTCATTATTTCGAAAAAAATGAGACGATGTGCTAAAAAGGGGGCGCACCAATAGCCGTTGCCTAGGGCGTCAAATAACCTCGCGCCGGCACTGCATATCATTTATTTTCAAATATATCTGTATCATCAAACAAATAGGTAGTCTTACATAGTATCAATTGTCAAAACTGTACATTGACCAATACTATGTTACAATCAACAGTAAGGCAAACCAGACTCATTTGAATTAATTCTATGACAGCTATATGTACACTAAACTAGAACCAGGGCAAGATATTTCATATTATTTTCAATCTCTATCGTGTTTACGCAGCGGTGGGCTGCCAATACGTTAACAAGGGGCTCGCTCAATATCAAAGTAATTTATCAGTCATATGCAATTATATGCAACACTTTTAAATAAGCAAACGATTGTTACTTAATACACTTAAAATATGTAACAATATGCAGTTTAACATAAACTAATCAATGTAAATGGCTAAAAATGTACTACCGTGTATACTGGAAGCTGTCGTAGATAGTATATGTCAGAAATTGCAGTTATGTACTACTTGATCTGAGAATATTGTTTTCTATTACTTAACAAGGGGCTCGCGCGACCCCCTCCGAGCCCCCTCCAGCCCACTCCTGTTTTTACGTCTGTTATAAAAATAATTCTTGTTGGAAAGTACATTTCCATATTACCTGGATCCATTTCAGCCCCCATTTGAATACGAGGACAAATAATTAATTAATGAAGTTGTAAAACTTCGCTTAGTGGTAAAAATGACTAAGTTTTTTTTCTATTTTTCGAAAAGCCAAAGAGTCGGTGTGCGTAGTAAGCATTTTGGATGTGTATGTCGTCCATCTTATCCGAAAAATGACTAAGTGATAATTACTTACATATATATTTACATATCCGTGTTATAAGAAAATTAAATGTTCTCTGTAATACAATATGGATTTTTGGTGACTATATTATATGAAAAACCCATGACTGTGGAGTCGCGTGAAAAAAAGACGACTCCGACTCCAGCTTTAACATAATTAACGACTCTGACTCCGAGGAAATTTTTCAATAATTACATTTTAACTTATATATATGTATACCATCAAATCATCTTTAGTCAGCCAAGCATGAAATGTTAACACTTTTGACTATTTTGTTTAAATACACATTACTAAATACATTTTTCAAAAAAAATCGAGTCGCACATTTTCAATCCGACTCCGGCCAAAATACCGCGACTCCGCGACTGTGACTCCGACTCCGACTCCACAGCCTTCGAAAAACCTGTAGAATTGTACTATTTGAATCGGAAAAGCTTAAATAAACCAAAATTAAACACTAATGAATAAAAAAGTATTTCTGATAATGTTTATGAAAACTGTATTGGTGTGCATTTGTTCTCTACAGTAGAACCTCGATTTTCCGGACTAATTAATGATGAAGGTAGTCCGGACTTTAATTAAGTACAGTAAGCAAGTCACTTTTCTTTCCAGTAAAGAATTTTTTGCATTGCACGGACAATATTTTCTTTTTTTCATGACTTTATAATGGCATAGCTATGTAGGCATAATTTAATCTTTAAACAAATGAAGACGATTGCAATCTTGAAAGATTTTCAGTTCCCAAGAATAGATGTTATTCTAATATTTACTAATCATTTTTGTTTCAGCACAGATCAACCACCGATGTTTTTTTCATATTTAAAGTTAAAAACAATTCCATTTTCTGTCTGCATGCATCAAGAATTATTTCAAACCACAGTTCCAGAGTTGCCAGCACAAAAGCAATTCGTTAATGAAGAGAGCTATCCGTCGACAGTATTGCTTTACAAACACTGTCATGGAATTGCTCTCTTTATGAACCAATCTACTTACATCACTGGCAACACTTCGAAAACGAGAAAATCAAATCGCCACCACAATATTACAACTAAGTAACTCTTGAAAAAACTTTTTTGAATAACATTAACTTAAGTTACAAACATTCCTTGTAATAAAAACAGTATTTTGTATAATTAGGAACAATTTAATGGATTGGATAAAGCAAAAGGAAATCAACATTTTAGATACTTTGATTTGATAAAAAGACTAACTGAAATTCGGCCTAGTTTCTGTTTTATTTACATTATTTCGTTTTTTCTAAGCGGGAAAATACTCTAAAAATCATATTTTTTCTATGAAAAGCGAACAGAACGAGCAGAAACATTTGATGTGGTCCGTCCTCACACTGGCCCAATAAGCCACGCTGACTTGATTGTAACCAGAGCGAGCTTCACGGCATTTGAAAACTTTGCCAATTTATTTGGGGATCGTTATAAACTTGATTCTTCACTAGAGTCAATAAACTCGTCTATAACGGCAAGCTTTCAGTGTACAGATTATACACAGGATACCTATTATCATTTTGATTTAAGTGGCTGTACTAGTTACACATATATTATTATTAATAATTTTTTTTCAAACAGACTAGTGCATGGTTCAAAATCATTCCTATATATAACAAAACCTAAAAGTCCTATAAATAACAAAAAAGGGAGGCAAAAGATTAAAATAATAATTATAAAAAAAAACAAATCAAAAAAAAAATGTTTACTGATCAGATAAGCGTAACCCCAATTAATTGAAGCTCGAGGTTACTGAATCAACCACCAGTGTCACGTATAATGCCTGCGAATGAGAACTAATACCACCACAAAAACAAAACGAAAACCAAAGACCACGCATCCGCCTACGCCCGGGTAAATTCAGGACGCTACGCGGGAAAAGCAACATCAAAATACACCAGATGAAAGGGAAATTGGAGCTCGGCTCCACCAGCCCCAGAATTTGATGTATAGATATCTATCAATCAAATCTGCTTAGGTCATGAACGCCTTTTTTACTGTTGATAACGTTGTGGAAGGCTTCCATAAAACTTTGGTTGCATATACACAACCAGTGTCGTACGGTGGGTGTTGATGTAGGGTGTGCTGTAAAGTGTAAATGACATATTTTTTCAAAAAAGACGATTTTTTTAACATGAATTTTATTTTTATTTATTTGTACAATTCTTCTTGTGTTTAATTCTTCGCGACATGAATTTTTCTATTACACTATCGTAAAACGTGCCTTTCTGTTTTAATTCAACTAGCATCCTTTTGTTCTACATAAATTAAATTTAGACTACACAGTCAGACCTTGTGTACTTCGATAGCTTTTTATTGGTAGTTAGTGCGCGCCTAAAAACGCTATGAGTTTGCAACCAATACAACACGTGTGAGCTATAATGAAAGAGATCGTCCTGGGTCCCTGAAATTTCAAACAAAAACATGACTTTGACGCGACGCCTGCGCAGACGGGTCAAATGTATGCAACTGTACAGGATCACGAGGCGAGCGGCAATCGTATTGAACGCCTTGAGTGATTGCATATACGATTCACTGCCGCTTGCAAATACATTTTAAATATATCGCTTCATGATCGTCTTCTTGACGGGCGAGCGGCGCACGACTTGCACACCCTGAATATACGCCCCTGTACACAACGGCTGGTGGTGGGAAACTAGGTATAAAGTATCCGTTGGTAAATGATGTAAGAAATAAGGTTGGATAACATTTTAGCAGAGCCATGCACACATAGAGTAGGCATCTAAAATGTCAAAACTTTGAAACTGGTTTGGTTCTCTTTTGCTTAATTAACTCAACCCGTTCAATTGAATTGTGTAGAAGGATATGTATATAAGATCATATTCAAGTCATCTTAAACATCAAGTTACCGAGTTGTAGTAACGAGGAGGCGAAATGAAGCCACAATTGAAGACTGAAGAAACAGCAGAGAAAACTGATACAAGAGGAAACAATATTTTGGAATTTCCGTGCCTATTGAGGGATTATTTTGGAACACACAGAGCATGATATTTTCTATATTTTAGTCATTGTAAAAAACTTTATTGAATTCTGATAAAATATGTATTATTATAATATGTCTTTAGTATGAATAAAAAAATGGCGACAGCGAGGCTGGGGAGGGTGAGGGTAAATAAGGGACAATCATACAGACAGACGGACATTATCGACTATTAATATATAGATTATGGAATCCGTTATGCGCTTGTGTTATGTATGTCTGGGAATCGTGTAAGAACAGATAATTCACGTAAAATTTTAGTACGTACATTTTCTTTTTAGTGGATCATATCATTTTTTTAATCGTTTGGAAAAAGAGTTGAGTGTAAATTTTGTTGTCAGGGGGTATCCTATACTTCTACACATTAAACTGTTCGGCATTCATAATATATATATACATACGTTATGCATAATATATGAAATATGTATTTTAATATGGTGCAATAAATCGTTTCTTTTGATATACTTTTCACTAGATTTTCATTCAGCCTGTATATTATTTCAACTTAAAATAATTTCGTTTGCTACTTACACACGCTGGAATCAATTCGTTACACACACACGTAATGTTTTTTTATCATTTTTTTTTTCATGATGAAATTAATGGAATGTTTTTGTTAACTTGCTTTAACGTTTATTCGAGTGATTAATTTTATGTATTATTTACTTAAATCTTCAAGACGTGTTATTACTAACTGAAAGATAAGATACATAAGTAATAAGTAATAAGATTCTCATATTTTAATATTTATAAAATAGTTGTAGAGAGCTGATAATATTATAAATGTTTTAATCATTTTGCCTGCCAGCTGAATGTTGAAATGTTTCAGGAAAACGGTTTAACTCTGAAATAATTGATAATAAATTGTATAAAATTATTTAAGCTATGTCAAAAAACAAATAGCGAAAATATGTACATACATACCAGTGGCGTGCGCTGACTTTTGGAACACGGCATGCGGTCAGGGGGGGGGTTGGAATTAAAACTATTTTTTTTAAATTATGTAGTAAGCATATTATGTATTTAACTTTATTCGACGCTCTTTCTTACAAAGGTCATCAATAAACGCATCATATAATATAATGTCTTTCATTTATTTGTCTAAAAGTTTTTTTTCGATTAATACTGATGCAAGAGCAATTTTTTTCATTTTGAATTTTCAAGTGTTGTTTTTTTTATTATTTTGATTGGAATAAGGCCGTTATAAAGAAGCACGTTGTATAGTACGGTAAACATTCATTTTATTAAATTGAATTTACTTCCGGTAAAAATTATTATAGTTCATTAGTTCATATTTAATAATCACATTATTAGTGCGATTTATAGATAGAACATGTATTGTATCTACCATAGCAACAAAATTTTCAAGATGGAAAATAAATGGGGTGAGCGTACCGGTCTACATCAGCAGGGAACCAGTGGCGTGCTTCCTATTTTTTTCTGGAGTCGAAGTAAGAAAAATCAAAATCCGGCTTTAGGTATGAAAAATAGTTACACAATAAATAAAATGAAGTAACCGTACGTCGAATCCATGAGACACATTAAAAACAATTTGTTATATTTTTATTGCTACTTTTTTTCTGGTATTTTCTGTCATCTTGCAAAAAGCAATAATTGTTATGTATTTTTTTATAATTAAATTGAAATAGATGCCATCCACCAGGGTTGTGAAGTCGACGTCAGGATTCGTGGAATCGGGGGTTTTGTCCGGAGTCGGAGTCGAAAAATCTTACGACACATGAAAAATATATTTATTTTATGATATGTATTCAAACCACAATAGTTCATAGTTTTTCCACTGCATGCTAGGATGACTAAAGATGATCTGATGGTATGCAAATTTATATAGGATAAAATTAAATGATTGAAAAATTTCGTTGGAGTCGGAGTCGTCTATTTTTACCCGACTCCACAGCCCTGCCGTACACGTAGCGGCTGATTACATAAACACACGTGGCGAGCGCTTGTGACCTCCAAACCTTAGGGGGCGCAAAAAGCATATGTATCGACTGTGGAAAGGAAAAAGGACGTAACCTACACATAGCAAATTTTACAGGAGGCACAACAAACGTGTTTTGATGATTTTCGGCCATATACAAATTATGAAATAAACACAACCTTGAAGTGCACGGAGACTTCTAAACTAGTGTTTAATTGACATAATCTAATATTATTTTAAGAAGTTTTAAAGGAAAAGCCAATTTTCAGTCTTTTTTCTTGATTTCAATTTTCACAATCTTTTTTCAAACTTAAAAGCTTAATTTAGATACTAATTTGTCATTTGCAGCTTACATCCTTTTGGTAGAACGTGTATTATGTTAGATACATTGTGATTATCGAAAAAAAAGCTGTTTTGAAAGAACTTTGGGTTACTTCCTTTTTCATTTCCACAGTTGATATAGGAACACACGTCACCTAATCGTGAACGACTACGCCCCAAAGTAAAGCTTGCTTTTGCGTCTGAGGCCTTCCATTTGCTTAATCCGTCACTGAGTAGAGTACACGTATCAAACGACTGAATGTATATAGTCTATTGTTATATGAATACTATTTTCTTCAACGAAGGATCCTTGGTGTCCTCATTATGATATTGATACAATAAATCTACTCAAACACGTCGAGATGATTGCTTAATTATTGTCTTCCAACTGGAAAGTTTTCAACGCTATGTCGGTCGCTTGAAAAGGTGGTAAGATTACGAATTTGATGCAATATTTAAACAGTTGCTAGGTGTCGACAGACATATGTCTGGAATGATTGTTATACGGTGGAATACTTCGAAATTATTAATAAAAATGGACAAAAAAATGTGTTTTAAATTAAGCAGAGCATCTAAAAATCCTTTCATCGAAAAATTTTAGTCACAACTTTCAACGCTTACAAATGTTATTACAAATAATTATGTATATTATAAATTATATTTGTTTTTCAATCATAATGATTAACCATTGCATTGAAAATAATATTATTTAGCATGTGTATATCTTAATTTGATAAAAAAATATACTTAAACTAGCAGACTGGATTGAGGATTTGGCAGACGTTTATAGAGTCGGTTTAGCTACATCTTGCTGGTCGTTATGATGGTTACCAATTTAAATAAACTGATCTCTCAGTTTGAACATGCAATGTGCAGTTCAAACATCAATATTTCGACATAACAATGGCTAGGGTCACACTGGATGACTGGATAAACCAACGAAGAAAAGAATCCATGAAGCGAAGTCATGCCTACCGAAAACTGGAAACGTTGTTTTCCCAAAGGTTTTGGCTCTGAAGTTCCCTCTAAGATGAAAGGTAAGCTGCGCGGAAAACTAAAGGCTTAGGTAGACCAATCTAACAAACGCGCGGCATAGTTTCAATAATTTTTCAAATGTCAATATTTGATATAAAAATGGTATTTTTTTGTTTTGCTGTACATTATTAAAACTGTTATCATTTTATAGTTCATACTAATGTGTATCAAAATGAAACATCTAAAAAAACGAAATTAATATTTTTCACCCAATTTAAGAAAAAAAATAGCACAAATAATCAATCGCCAATAAAATTATTAACATGTTATTTTTTTTTTTTTAAATTCACGTCGTTCCTAACTATATACTCCATTAAATCTATCATTAAACAGATAATACTCAAATCTAATTATGTTATTTTAATGTTGGTTGATAAGGATTACTCAAATTTTTAAAATTTATTATTTGAATACATAGTTATATTGGAGTGCAAGCATTTTAGAGAGAAAATTGGTCATAATAAATTAACTAACGCGAATCTCTAGGCGTTAGATATTTCAACTTACTTTATATTAACAAAGTCACTCGAGGTAAACTTTAAGAACTTATAAAAACTTAAATGAGACATCGTGCAACTAAAAAGGTGTAAAATCTAAAAAATAAAAAGAAATAATTGTTCGTTTCAAAACCTATTAAATTAATTTTAAATGTCTTCTCCGAATTGCTTAAGAGTAATTAAGTCACTTCGTAAATAATTATTCATCGGTTTAAAAGAAGTCTGTTTTAACAAAATTTTGTGTAATGAACTCAATTATGTAAATTTGGAATAATCGCCATGATATTTTCGTTGATTTAGCGTTCAGCGGCGTGCGATGAAATAGGGAATACAAATTATTTGGTAAATATTTTCATTTTAATAGGCAATACGTATTTAGAAATTTTATATTTCTCATACCATTTCTTGTACCAAGGACTACGTTAAAATCGTAAGAGAGTCGGATCCAGCTTACAAGCTATAGTTTTAACATTAAAAAATAATTTCTCCCGATATCCCCCACGCAAAAGAATGATGTTTTATACATTAGAATACAGTGGAGCCGCTGTTGAAAATAAGTACATACACTCCGTCATTTGAAACAAACACACAACTAAGACTAATACCCGTTGTAAAATGTTATGTACCTTTGTTATCAGCCTTATCACACCTGTAATCTAGCCAGTGTTTCTCAACTCATATTTGTTTAGTATTTAGGACTCACTTGCCAGCAGATACTATAATTTGTTTTTTCTCTTTTGTTTAGCTCTATAATAATTATTATGAACTAGTTGGCTTAAGTTTGCAATTGCTGGTACCTTTTCATTTATCAATTCAAAAGATAATAATTACAATTCAAAGGATGACTCATTCTCAAATAAAAGAAATGATTATTGAAAGCGGCGAGGTTCTAATACATTAACAAGTGGCTCACTTAATCTCAACACTATTCGCGGTGTTCCGGAAAAGGCATTATTTATTAAAGCTATCGAATTTTATTATATATACAGATAATCCGTAAAAATACGCAATGTACCGTTATTCAATTAATAACAATGGCTGAAAATGTATTTACCTACACTAGATTACAAGAGTGAAGCGTTCCAAGATTGACATCAATACATGTTATATTCTTTTCGCTCCTATTGAATGTTTCAAACGTTATACTAAAACCTTTTTAGATATGATGTAAGTGCGCGTTCCTAAATTTAAATATAATGCATGTTTATACAATATATAACGCATATATTTGAGAATAATGTGTTTCTTAATTTAGCAAGGGGCTCGCCGGCATAAGTGGAATTTAGCGAGGGGATTGCGTGAACCCCATACAAGCTTTATCCAACCCATCACTGATTATTGAAATTGCAGCAAAAAAAAAACTCGTGGATAAAGTGGCCTAGCTTGTAAATTTACGAACATTGACATCTAGATAGACGACATCCTTCTTGAATTATGAATAATTATTATTTCATGAGACATCTGCGCTGTGAAAGGGTCTTCAATGCGATGCTTACTTTATAATGCATTTTTTTTTCTTCATGGGTGTTTTCAGGTCTTCATTACACATCGGAGGCAGCCGGTAATAATAATATAAACACACAGGCTTGTTGATAATATGCAGTGACGTTCCTAGGCTATGTGCCGCCCTAGGCAGAGTTTAAAATAGCGCCCTTACTAGTTTTACATGTGAATATAATAAAGCCATAAAAGTATATGTGACATTTTGACATTATTGCCCATAATTCTAAGAACATATAAACAAATATAGACATTCGAATACTCTATTCATTTACGTGCTAAAAAAACGATTTCATGACGCCATTTCCGCTCGCCTATTAATATTTACACCAAAATTGCCGCTATCTGTAAATGTCATCACCAGATATTATTACCAGTGAAAATGTATTTTTAGGCATTTTTTATCAAATACATTGAGGCATCATATTTATTCTAAGCCTAATTAGTGTCAATAAATTTAGTCATTTAAAAAAAAATTGCCGCTCCCTAGGACTTGCCGCCCCTAGGCAACTGCCTACTCGCCTATGCCCACGGGACGTCCCTGATAATAAATCAAGTAATGCCATACATTATAAAATGTTTGAATGCCTGTTCCCTTGGAACAGGGGTTATTAACCTTATTGGGGTAACGGGTGCATTTAAGCGCACGTCGGATATCGAAAAAAACACGATTTTAGTAAAATTTATGTGTTACAATTACTATATTATTACTCAATTAAACGATACATTATACATATATATGCGTATGAGGGCATTTACAACATAAAATACTATAAAGAGTACAAACATATAACATTAAAAAATAACAAAACATTATTACTGCAATCTTTGAAAACGCATTTCACTTTAAATTTTTCCGAAATTGGAAATGTAAGATGATTGTCGAATCGTAAACATTTATCATTTTTTTGTTGTTGTTTTTTTTTGTTATTAGTGTACATACTTTGTAAGAGCGCATGAAAATAGCTTCGTGGGCGCATGGTTAAAAAACCCCGCCTTAGAAGAAGGTTTGTGCGCCCGAAATTCAATAATTGAATACTATTTCTAGTTTTAAAAATCTGATAAACTCAAGTTAACGTCATCAGCAACGGTATAGATTTTTCAAGCAACTAAGCCGAGTAAAAATTTAAGATTCTACATCGATTGCTTGTTGCACGAGCCTTGATTTGACTAGCAATGAACATTATAATATAATATCAGTATCTACAGGTAAGCGACAATAAAGTTTTCGCGATAAAATGCCATTAATATTTGCATTCAGATATCATTGTTTGATATTAAATACTTATTGTTATATTCACTGGGCTCTAAGCCTAAGAATGTGCTAGTAGATAATGATATTAAATTCTCTTTACTTTGATATTTTCATCAGTTATCAACAAAGTGAGCAACACTTATCAAGCAATCCTGAGCGTAATATTATTAAAAATAATTCATCAATATAATTGCAAAAAATTACAAAATCGACACAAATATTTGCTGCTCCGCAAAATAGTAATAATCATCGTCGAGAAAGCTCATGCATTATGACTTTTTTAGGAGAGTTTTTATAATAACACCCACACGTCTAGGGTGTGAAAGCACACCGAATTACGGCACTTTTATAAAACTTCATACATTGTGTTCTAATTTGTCAGGGATTCTCGCAACTTGAAGATAGGTCCTGAAGTTTCTGTTTGTAATCTCCGTACACTGTAACAGCTCTTGAACATTCGATGGCGAAAAAAAATAATGACACACTTGAGGTTTATATTATAATGCCTCTTTTAGCGCAACCGAGTACGCCGTCGAGAGATTGAACTCGGGCGAATAAAACACGGGACTTGGCCGAGTGGTCGGACGAGTGATTCAAGTGGGCGAGTCAATAGAAGCCGTTCCAAATTCCTTGGTCGAGAGGATATCCCCATTTCCCTGTATCAATAAAGCTTATGTATAGCTAAATCGAATACACTCTTACCCTTCAGTCAATAGATATAAAAATCAATCACTTCTAAGGCATTACGTGGCGGAAAGGCATTATATTATTAAAAATAATAAAACACTTGTATGTACTAATTTCACAATTAGTTATTATAACCAGATGGGTTTCGCTCATCACAAGTAGTTAAAAATACTCGGTCCTGATCACGATACATAATTATGGAACAACTAAAAGAGTGTTTTTTTATCGACTTAAAATTTAATTGAAGAAGATAAGGGATTAGCATTGACCATCAATTACTTTTCTTCCCATAATTTTATCCAAAATGGTAGAACGGCTGAAGAAAGTTCTCAACAAACACAAATCTAAAAATAGACCTTTATTAAATTTCATTTGGTTCTGGATCATTTTTCAAAAAATATTATAAGGTGAATAAGGTCAGTTTTAAAAGTTATTGTTGTGAATAAGAAAAATAGTGAGTCAGAAGAATAGGTAATTCAAATTCCCGACAAATTCTTACTCACGGATTCATAAGAAACGAAGTTTATCAATACGACTTCTCAATAGATAACATGATAAAACACTATCTAATCAATAATATTTAATTAATACTACTCATAATGTCATAAAATGTATTTCAATGCCGCCATTTTCGTGAATTTGACAGCGGCTGCTGCCATTTTGTAAATAAATTCTTTTTTTAAATAAAATACCCACTGATTAATTGACTAATGGGGTTGAAAAAATAATTTACTAATCAACTGTGATAAAAGAAAGTTTGATTCGTTTAAAATATTTCAAAATTTGGAAAAGAAAATTCCGATATTTACAATTCTTGTGACAATTCAGTTAAACATTTTTCTAGATAATAAATCGAAGAAATAGAGTGACATCAAAATGGAACATTTTTGGAAATACATTTTGACGATTCTCACGTTCGTTGCATTCTCTAACAGTGCACCAAAAGATCCTATACCAGTTGATAAAAATTTACTCTGTTCTACATCTTCGTGCGCGGTAAGCCTAAACATATTTTATCCGCCATTTTTAAATTTCACAACTCAGATTATAGAATATAATGTTTGTTTCGTGATAATTAATCGTGATTAAATGCTCAGTCAATTATTAAATGTAGCAGTTTTATAAAGTGATAAACTTTATCAATAAAAATAAGGCGCACTTTCCTCATATTTTGCTGTCCGGAGTTTTCTGTGTACGGTAGTGTCTGTGTATGGAGGAAGAGTCTTGTTTGGAATCACAAAACCCTGTAAAATACACATATTATGGATTTATTTTCAGTTGAACTCTTTTGTTTAAATCATTTTTTTTATGAAAGAATATTGTAGAAATTATTAGAATTGATTTTATTCCATTAAAATTAACAAAAGATTTATCAATGCAGATAAATATTGCGTATCTCATTTTATCAAAAACATATTGTTAACCTAGCATTTTCATTTTCAAAATACAATAATTGTGCACACTATTTGTATATTTATAGTTTATATGATTGAAAAACGAAATGATAAAATCTACTGCCAAACTTGTTCCACGATCCTTGAAACCGTTTTATTATATTTAAAATATAACGCATCTTCCTAATTTTTCAGTGAAATAAACATGAATAAGAATTATTAATGTTTCTTACAATAAATGGCGTAACAAGTGATTTCATCCACATGCATGGCGAGGAGTTTTGACAACACGAAAACTCTAAAAACGAGTTCTCTTTCACACATAGCCGATTAATTTGAAAATTTTAAGTGATTTTTTAATAACAACGAATTCAATTATTCACTGACGAATTTCTACGAAGAAAAAAAAATACAATTTACTAATGTGTATTGGGAAATTCGCAATTGGTCCCCTCTCTAACTGATACTGATACACCACTGATACTATGACAAACAAATTCAGGGCCGGCGCCAGAATTTTTACAGTATTCAATGAAATATAAAAAAACTGATCAGTTGTATTCACTGCTGTAATTTAATGATTTTTTAGGGTGCCATTTGTCCAGAGATTCCCGATGATTGCGAAGGTCAAAATGCTACCCATTCGGGAATTTGGATGACTTCTCCGACGATCTGTAATTGCTGTCAATACTGCCTGGTAAATCTAAGTGAGCATTACACGAGGAATTTAAATTAAAAATAAACACCCGCCATATTCCGTTTTGATAACAATGTTTTTACTCATTTCTTCCATTAATAAACATTAAATTATATTAATGTGCGCTATCGTTAATATCACTGAAATTAAGGTTTTTAAAATTAGTTACATTTTTTAATTTCTTTCATGTAAAGATTTTTTATTAGATAACCTATGAAACGTAGAACGTAAACTGTTTTACCATCTCCATCAACACACACTCTTCGATTTTCAAATAGTCGATAAAATTTGACACATCTGTTTTTTTTCTATGAAGCCTTCAGGGTACTGTTCTTAATTTAGCTAGATTTTTAAGCGTCGTAGCGTGTATAAGTTTTGTTACGATCCATTTCATTTTTACGTGCGTTTCGTTCGATTCAGCAACACCCAAACAACTGTCCGTACACGCTGGCCAAGGGAGTGCTACAGGTGGTGTGGATATCTTCCTATCCGAGGAAATAGAAACGGTTTTTATTCACTCGCTCACTTGATTCACTCGTCGGATCGCTCGACCGAATCATGTGCGCCGCTTTTTATTCGGTCGAGTTTAGTTTTTCGGCCGCGAACTCGGTTGATCTAAATGAGACATTGTGACGCAGTGTTGACTTGGTAATAAACGAGAGTCACTCATTCGCTTCGAATCACGTGCTTGACCACTCTCAAACTTCTTTGTCAAAAGCCAACAAAAGTTACTCACGGGAAATCCAATAAAAAAAATACCGCGAACCCTTCGTTTTTCCACTCCAGCACTGCTTTGTCAATAGTAAGAAGCAATAATGAGAAAACAAATAACATAGATGATCCAATCAGAATGTAACAGCGCGTGATTCATTACATTACACATAATAAATAAGTACAAATTGGCGAGGGCAATCGCTCGAAATGTTTGATTCTCACGCCACTCAATTCTCATTCCTAAAAGAAGCTCATTAAAAAAAAAAAGAACAGCCGGTCTATGAATGTGTAAAAACATTACTTTTATATTTCCAGAGGAAGGAGATCCTTGTACTCAAGGAAGCTTAGGATCTCCAC
This sequence comes from Himalopsyche anomala, assembly GCA_031772345.1. Classification (NCBI taxonomy): domain Eukaryota; kingdom Metazoa; phylum Arthropoda; class Insecta; order Trichoptera; family Rhyacophilidae; genus Himalopsyche; species Himalopsyche anomala. Next base: position 12,878,449 of record CM062833.1, on the reverse strand, counting down.
CAACAGGAACAGTATGTGGACCAGGACTTACTTGCAAACCAACTGTTCAAAAGAGCAGGTGTTCGAAAAGTAGCTAACATTTTATTATTTTACTGAATTAAATTACTGTAATATCTATAATACACTTTGTTTCAAAGTAAAGGGGTGTCATGTAAATGAATTTCAATCAGTTTTATGAGAACCCAAAAAGATTCACATGCCAATATCAATTTTTCTATGTACTTTATTCCAAGAAGTTTAAGTCGAATACAATCAGGGGTGGGCTGGAGGGGGCTCAGGGGGTGCTCGCACGAGCCCCTTGTTAAATTTCAGCGCGGCTGGCGAGCCCTTTGTTAAGATAAGAAAATCATTCGTCTTAGATCAAATCAGCACCTAATTGCAATTTCTGTAGATGATAAATTTTATTATGAAACAAGACTTAGTAACCCCTTCATTTTTTCACGAAGCGTTGTGGGCTTCCGTGTCGGACCTCATGGGTTCTAGTTAATCACTAGTCCTGTCTTAGCCTTATCATTCTATCCCTACTACTCTTTTTGGAAAAGAAAGGTTGAGCAACTTCAAAGTAACAAACAGTTCTCGTAGAAAAACAACTTTTATTGAGATACCTTCATTAGGAGGCCATATGCTCCACACTGGGAGCGAAAATGGATACAAATAAATGGATAAGATTTACCAATCCCCTTGTTGAGATATTGGCAGCCCACCGCTGAATACAATTTCAACAAGTAAACCAATGTGCCAGGTAAGTCTTAAGGGAAAATATAGAAGACACTTTGCACACAACCTTCGAGTAAAGAAGGACCATGCATTAGTCTTCAAGATACCCTCAAAATTTAGTTAGAGACTGGCTAAGTTAAAGAAAGCTCCTGAAGCTTAGTATCGAATTAAAAACAATTCCTATTAAGAATTGAACACTTTTGTTTACTGAACATACACAATCAGTATTCGTAAGGGGTATTTCTTATTTTCCCCCCATTTAATGCTTTTGGCTGAAGGAATAATTATTGATATGTAGCTTAGCTAGAAAGGTGTATTATGACTCGGTTTTTACTCACTCTAAAAAAAATAGCCAAAAATTTAATAAACTGCTTTGCAAGGTTCACATAGTTTTTTTTTTGGTAAGTTTAATATAGTTAAATAAATAACAATTTTATATCGATGAAGAATGTACAATATAATAAACTTCAGCCACATTGCGCACAGAAAGTGCAATCTACAAAATACCATATCGCCTTAACTTAAATAAAAATTATAATATTCTATTGATTGTTCCAGTGGAATCTAAATGCCATACTGCTCAAGATGATTATGATAACAGAAGACAGCTTGGAACTCTTGGATTCTTGGAAACACGTCCATTATGTGATGGAAGAGGTGAATATGGAATAGTCCACTGCATTACAGGACAATCGTGAGTATAATAAAAAAAAATCACTATGAAATCTGATAAGGCATAGATTGCATGAGAATTCTTTTACTGATACTATAGTTAGGTAAACACCTTATGTGCATATATTTGTAGCAATAGAGCCTTGGGTTAAACCAAAATACCAGACAAAAAATTAAACTTCATGATTAATTAAGGTGAACAAATTGTAAATGTCCCTTTTGACTTTCAACACAGCTAAGTGTCATTGTTTTAATTGTTTCATCGATACCATAAAAGTATTATTATAATCTTCATTTTCTTCCTTCATTATCATAATATACTCTCTGTAAAGTTTACGACATTAGGATCGCCAATACATATATAATAATTGTATTATAGAATCCAGTAGGCAAATAAGATAAGAAAAATAAAGAACATATACATAATTCATTGTAATAATCATTAAATCTTTCAGGTGCTTTTGTATGTCAAAAAAAGGGACAAGAATTTTCGGTGAATCTGTAAATGACAGGGAAGCATCATTGAATATGAAATGTGGTGGGTATTTATCATTTTAATTAATAACTACAATTAAGGGCAAGTAAAAGTTATACAGCAACATCCATTAATAATAAAAAAACAGTAAATTGTTCATTTACAAACATTCTGATGATTATAAAATTCATATAGACTTGATTTTATCAATTACACAAATGTTTGTAAATAAGTCGCTTAACATTTTTCATTATTAATATATGTCGTTGTGTACCTTTTCACTCACCCTAAAATGTTCTGTTTGTTTACACAATCAAAAAATATTATTAAAAAAATATAATTTATAGTTGAATCACGCTCAAAAAATATGTTTATAATGAGTTTCCACAAAAGTAAGAATTGAAAATATTTTTGAAATGAAGGTAATACAAATTTTTCAGGTTGTTCGAGAGCTATTGATTTAGTCTCCGACCTGATCGGAGGACAAGCAATTGGACGTCGATGTCTGCCTAATGGATCATTTGACCCGGTACAGTGTATCAAGAATCGGTGTTTCTGTGTTGATGTTATCACTGGAGACATTTCTTCATCACAAGTCGTTGACAGTTCTACACAAGCACTCACTGCTCTCCCTTGCTGTATGTTATAAATACACTCATATCGTTAAGCATATAATCATAAACAAATATGCAGGTAGTCAGTACTATTTTCAATTTAACTTTCGTAGATCAATATCATCGATAATTTTCTACAAGCACGTATCTCAATTTTTGAGTTTGTTGATGTAATGAATTCAGAATTTTCAATACATACATATTCATTTAACTCATATTCCAAAACATATATATATCATGCTTTATTTAACCTAATACATGGATGGAAAGTCTTTGCTTCTCTTCTTATTAACTTCCTCAAAGATATTAAAGACAAAACCATTCCAGTGAAGTTTTATAGTGACAGCAATCGCGGTAGAATGAAGTACATTTATGTATGTCCTGAAAACTTGTATTATCTTAAATACGAGATTGTAGAAAATAACATGCAAAGCGCTTTATGCGAGCTGCAATGAATTTTTATGTAAGTAACTAATTTGATAAATTTTAATCTTAAATATTCACGATTTGTGATTATCCAGACGACTTATTTTTTTCAATCACAAACCATTTACAGCGCTAAAGCAGCACCAAAAAATTTAAATTGCCCACCCGTACGCTCCATGTTGGGAAACACTGTTCTAGACAACATATTACAAAATCTTATGAGTAAAATAATATTCTATGCCTACAGTTATCACAAGAATTCTGCAGAAGTAAATTAAATATTTCCTCTTGCAGTTAACAGCAGCATTCACCACAGTAATACTTCATATTTGAGAGAATGTGAAGAATACCGTCTGGAGGTTTTAGAAACTCTGAAAGAAAACGAAGAAGAGGGGTTCACGCTTCTCGGAAATCCCATTCCCAATTGCCAACCAGATGGAAACTTTAATTCGATTCAATTTAAGGATAAGAAGTAAGAAATGTTTTGAATATCAGTTAAATTGTTTATTTAGGCTTTTTTTCTTCTTTATAAATCATAATTACATGAATTATTTGTTCTAACACGATTCCCAGAAAAAAAAACACGAGAGCATAACGGATTTTCTAATAACAAGAAATTCAATGACACATGCCAGTAATAACAAACAAAAGGCTTCGTTAGATAGTAATACATTAGACTTTTCAGAAATTTCTAGCGATGAAAGCCAATTATGTCTAGTCCCTAGCAGTGATGATATTTTAGAGTAACTGTTGGTGGATGTATTCCAATAATGTGTCAACAGAAGCTAGCTGCGTGTTGTGGCAAATGCGATTGATGATTTCTACTTTTTCTTTGATTGAAAATAAAATCCGCATCACTCATAAGATGAAAACTCAAATCACATTGTATTTAATCACTCTTCAACGTTTTCTTTACCAACTTTGTAAATTTGGCATAAGCTCTTTTTCTATATGTGGTAGAAATTTCCTCTGCAATCGTACATGTCTTACTGACATGTTTTTGAACCAAGATCGAGTTACTTTATATATCCCACCCATAATTTAAGCAAGTCATCATCTTCATTACAAATAGTTTTAAGATGGCCAGTATGGTTATGTTGTTTCATTAATAAAATAACACATCGATTGATGAGTTGAATTAATCTTTAATTCTGCATCTCTCGTAATTCTTTGTGTGGCAACACCTTATATTTAAAAAACCTTCTCACTGCTAGAACCATTTTTAATTTTGAAATTAATGTGATCAATTATATGTATTTTAAAAATATATATGTATGTATTGAATTCATGCATGGATAATCTGCTGACGGATAATTGGGGTGTTAACTATAATGTTTTTTAAAATTCCTGAAAATGCATCTTTCATTTACAGGAGAATATGCGTGGATGCGACTGGGAAACAAATCCTTGATTTTGGAGCAGATATATCTTCTCCAGCTTCAAAAAACATGAATTGCAGTGAGTGATAACTTTTTTAAAAATAAGACTAATTATAAGAGAAGTAAATGATAAAAATGGAGTTATTGTTCACAAACCAACAGCAATTCAACTATTCTACTAAGACATACATTCTTGCATACCTTCATGATTAGTAATCGTTGATTATCTTTCTTCTTGCATAAACAGGCCAATACTGAACAGGGAGATGAAATTCAGCTGCAATAGACCTCGTTTTTCAGGGGGCCTTATATTTGAAACATTCTATTTGACAGCAATTTTTTGCTTCATTATTTAACTACAAAATTGTGTTAGTATAGTAGCCAATAGATCTTTCAGTGTACTGAAAAGGGTCAGCAAAATCTGACCAACAAATGAACTCTCCAAAGACAAGCGTGATCATATGGTAACATTAAACATTGATCCCACTGTTCATCCTTTTTTGACCTGATATCGTAGCCTTCAATAAATTTTGGTTAAAAAGGATACTGGTTTCACTTATTCATCCAGTGCAAGAACTGCTTTCTTAAAAATGGGCTTCTTGAAATTGTTAGTTATTATTTTATCAAAACTTTAAATTTTATACACTAATTTTACTAATATATTTGTATTGAAATTATGTTGATCTAAAGAGGTCTTCCGTTGTGGGCTTCCGTCTCGGATTCACGGGTTCACTCATTTCAACAAACAGTTTACAAACGCAGAAATTCTCGAGCCTGCCCTGATTACCATGAACTTATAAGCGTAACTGCGAAAGTTAAAGCACGGAAAAATATTATTTATTAAATATTAACAAAAATAGTACAGTGTGACATTAAACACCATTCCCTGCTCCAACATCACAATTCAGATCCCATGTCTTGTCACCCATAAAATAAAGAAAAGAATATTTTTTATCTTTTCTAGACTTAGTGCTTCTATCTTTGCTTAGTCTAACCTGTAGCCTAGTGGTCAACATTGCTTGCAGCGACAGCAGGTTCCAGTAGAAATAATTTTGTTAATTACAAGTTTGTGGATTTGTGTTCAAACGCATGTACGTACGAGATGTCTAAAATACCGTTCCCTCATCTAATCGAAAACTGGGCATAGGGTGCTCACTTCTCGCTGTAAAACTTCCATTGAGATATCTCCATTAGAAATCTATAAGCTCAATATGGAGCAGACAAACATATCTTCACTACTGTGTTTTGATACTAGATCTGGCTGCTTAATATTAGGAGTGTCAGCACGAAGCAATTATTTTAACTGACTTTTACAGAATGTGCTAGAACCTGGGACCTCTTAAAATCAGCATCAGCCATTTCCCTTCCTACCTGTTGTCCTGATGGAAACTGGAGACCGACTCAATGCAGAGGAAGGTTCTGCTACTGTGTCGATCAAGACGGCCGGCAGAAAGGCATGGAAGTCGAAATGGACCGAGTGGAAGAGTTGAAATGTGACAATAGTAATAATTGGCGAAAGTGTTGATGTTTATCATACAGGAACACTTACATATGATAATTTTGGTTCATATGGTGGCTATTTTTGTGTTGATTTTCTACTGCATCCGCCATCTTACCTAATAGTAATCCATGTACACAAGATGAGTTCATACTAATAAGTTACTGACCTATTCAATTTTCAGTTTCAAGAATTGGTGCACATATTTTTGCCTAAAAAAAGGTCATAAATAAAATACCATTGATAAAAAACAAATAAATTATATTTATTTAAATAATGAGCCATATGAATTAATTGATTGTTTTCTCTCTTCCATATTAACAAAGCATTATTGTATAAATACCTAAAATTAGTATTCATTATATACATTTTAAGAAGCATACCGATCATGAAAATAATAAAAAAATCCAATTAATGATATAATATGTTTTTTTTTTAATTCAACAATTTGTAACAAAAATCACTCGCTGAAATTTAAATAACGAGCAAGATTCAATTGGTATTCAAATAATCAAAATGTTGAAATACACCAGTCAAATTACATGACAGAATATTTTTTTGAGAATATGACATTTTTGTGCAAACAAAAGAAAAACACATGTCCTTTTGTATATTTTTCTAAAACAATCTATAACAGCAGATTGGGCCTAGTTGTTTTAAAAATGTTGAATGTTAACAATTTAAAAATTTCAGTTTTAGATAATAAAATAAATTACATTCTATATCAGACTAATAGATATTTTAGCATGAGTATATAAAACGGTTAGGTACTTTATGTATCATAAAATAAATTGTTATCGTTAGGCTCATATGCAAAGTACTAATCTAATTTTCAGTACATGACGATTTCATTTAAATAAATAAATATTCACTTAGAAAACTATATGAAATAAGAGCTCAGTTACGGGCTGTGGCGTCGCTAAAAAAGGTTTTAATGATTTTATTTCCTATGCATAACAATTAACTCATTTTTACTTTTCAATAATTTTCAAGAAGCTATTACTCCCAATTTATGCCTAGTTTTTTTTTTGCTTTCATCTGTAGACATGTTCCGCTCTACTGACGTTGATTACAGGTAGAGAATCACGTCGAAATGAAATTTTACGGCTACCGATTTGTGTACAAATATTAATTATTTTGCAATTTTTTTTTCGTTAATTTGCAACAAATAATAAAAATAATGCGACTGCAAAAAATCACAGATATATATGTTTTTTATTCATATGTGAAGAAATAATGACAATTGAATTAAAATCATGAGAACAGTAATAAATATTAGACAACACAACATTCTACCGGACGTATACGGCCATACTACTCAAAGGTTTAACCACGTACGAATCTTTTGGGAAGAAAATTCGTTGAAAACAAAGTTAAATTTTTGCACAATTTTACTTTAAGTCGTCCAAATTTGTGTAGCCTAATATCAATTGTCATTCTCATGATTTTTATTGAAGTGTCATTATTTCATTACAAAAAGATAAAAATCATTTATATCTATGATTTTTGGCACTAAAATTATGTTTTATTATTTATTTCAAATAAACAAACGAATTTTTTAAAAAGGTTAATATTTGTAAACAACTCGGTAGCTATCTCATCACAGATATTTTTGTGTGTAGCAAATTTTTATTAAAATTCATTAATTCACGACTCCTACTCCACAGCCCTTGCCAAGAAAAGAATTGACTAATAAGGAAAATGTACACATTTAAAAACCACTAAAAATAGTCCAATTAAAAAGGGGAATAAAACAGTCTATGTATAAGAAGTGTGTATACTAAAAAATAATGTCATATAAAAGAAGATATTGTGTATAAAAATTAATGCATAATTTATAACATATTATATTATAAATTAAAAGTTCGATGATGAGAGCAATATTACAAAATGCAATAAAACCAACCAGCACCTAAATAAACTCTGTATTCTAGCCGCGGTAAATATTCTAAAAAAAAACTGTTGAATATTCAGCATAAAAATATCTATTGAATTAAAACAAGATGAAATTATGTCTTCATTTTAAAGTGAGCTTTCAATGAGCAATTTTATTTAGTAAATCAATAATTTAAAGATTACACTTTTCGTGCATGTTCATGTGGTGATGGAAAAGATGTCGGTGAACGATCGCCAATTGACTATTTGGCGAGATGACGATACTGTGAATTGACTTTTAGTAACTATAATAGCGTTAACAACAATAAAATTCAAAAATCTACAACAATACAACAAAGTTTCTATTATTTTAAAGAAGTAATTAATTCTACAGTTTAAAATTGGCTGTTAATTTAACCCTTTGGATTGAACAAAGCCACATAAACACAAAATGGTTGTACAATCAAAAAAGGTTAAATAAATAAAAAATTAACTGTTATAAAGAAAATACATGATATTTGACATTCAATTAAATTGTGGCCAGAGTTGGCATTCGAGCTATAAAAGAAAAAACAACGCCGCCTGTACGGCCCGCATTGAACTGCAAAGGGTTAAGTTTTTATACTAAAATAATAATGGTTAAAAACAGCTAAAATTGTTGAGTTAATGAGCTATCTTATAATATATTTAAATTTTCTCTCATCATCGCAAACTAGTTTTGCCATGATAATAGTACTTTTATGTGATAATGGTTTAAGATTTTTGTGTAGATTTCAACTATGAATCATTGAGGGAGTTAAAGACTTAGTTATATCATGTTCGGAAGCAGGTAAGAAGGTAGTCTATGACAAAAATGCTATAGTATAAACAGTCTACTCTCCTACCATGCAAAACAGCTACCATTTTCCACGAGACATTCAAATTTAATCTTGTAGAAGTCAGGTTTTCAAATTTACAAGTAAGTGTCTACCTTAAATGTAGCGTTATAACACTTACGATGAATTTCTAGAAAACCACTTTTTTTTTTTATTAGGTTTTCTCAAATTGCAGATTATGGAGACTATTTGAATTTAACCCCCTCAATTAATTGTCCTATTATGTTTACCTTAAGCACTGATATAGAAACTATTATTGTATTGTTGCAAAACCAAACAACCGTAAGAATATAAAACCAAAAAATGAGGTTTATTCAGTCTTGTTTTTTGGCCTCGTCATCTTTTAACGCATCTTCAACGTGCTCTTCTGTGTTAGAAGATATTTCTTCATCCTCTCTATCACTGAATGTTTCTGTTTTCGCAGCTTCTTGTTCCAATGGTTCTTCATCGTTCGGTGAAGGTTCTATAGGTTTCAATTCCTTCGGTTGGGTGAGCGGACTCGCAGATTGGAAGTTAATGCTAGGATTTGAACCTATGAATGAAACAAAAACTTTCAATCAAAAATATCTCTTTAACTAAATATATATATTTCAAAGCACGAGCGGTGCTTCATTATTTATCAATCGATCCAATTGTATTCAGCCAATGGATTTTGTGTCAATCATTTAAAAGATAACCATAATACATAGTTCAGCATAAGGCATTTACAATTTACATAGGAGGCACTGTCGCTGACGTACCACATAATAATATAGCTTAACTCGATACCATAAATAAGGTACTAGATACCTAGATAAGGTAAAGTAGCTAATATACAGGGATATTCATTAATGATGAAAGTCAAGTCAAATGTATGCCAATCACCCAATATAATAATCTACTAAATCATCACATACTTTCGTTCTATAATATTAACTATTAAAAGTTTGTATGAATAAAACAGCTTAGCGCTAAGAAATTACATTTGGAATGAGTGAATAATACGACAACTCAATTTAATAATTCTCCGGTGCTATACCCATGCCCACACACTTATTTTAAACAATTTAAATATTGAAATACTCTTGTGTTTGACGGTCTGTATACTCAAAACGTGTAAGTGTTGAGTAATTCATAGAAAAATAAAATTGTTAACATTTATATTCAGCTTGTTGGCGAATACTTTTTATGCAACAAGAGGAATAACAGTTACACATTCGTTATCCATTGATTATATATTAATGTGTAGACAATACAAAGGTACACCTTTAAATCCATTTAAAATTGAACCTTTAATACAGTTTAGGCCACTGTCTACTGTGTATAACATTACCTGACGCTGGGTGTCTAGGCATCTAGACGCTACATGCAGCGTGATAACAAGATCACAGTAGTTCATTTTCGTAGTAAGCATTCATTGATCGCGTACGGCACTAATTGTAGACCAGCTCCATAGATTTTAAGTGACGTACAGTAAAAAAATAATCACACCATTGTTTTAAATAAATGGTAAATTTAAATCGTCAATGAATAAAACTTTCAAAATAACAAGATTACGAACCCTTAAACGACTTTCTCTCTCTGTCGCTGTCTTCACTCTCCGAATTAGCGCCGCTATTCAACGGATAACCTTTGAAAAATGAAAAACCGACAAATGATGAACCCATGCATGACCGTGCACCGTACAGGTTATGACAAATTTACTATGACACAGACAATATAGAAAATGACAATTATTATGACACTTTCGGAATACAAAAACCGATAGGATTATCAATTGGGAGTCTTAGAAATCGTCATGGTGTTTATGAGAGGTAAACAATCAGTGATGTGGTTATAGATCACTTACTTATACTTCAGTGCCGAGTATGCAAATTATTTCTCCTCGCAATCGTCAGAAGTTTCTGGGGAATCAGTAATTCATGTATTCAGAAATTTACTATGCATCTATTTTTATTATATATATCAACAGAATGTTTTATCACAGCGTCTCTTATTGGCCACTAACAATATACTTTTCAGGCAGTAACAAACATTTTTATTGAAGAGAAATAACACTGCCTCTATTATCTAATACCTTCATTGTGCTTTTTAAATTGGTTGTCTTTTTGAAAACTTTACACGAGAGGCAAAAAGCAGTGCGATTTACAAAGACTGTCTTCTATAACATCCACATATTTTTTAAAGCAATTCCAGAATACGTTTTATTGTAATTGTTATTTTTATTATTTTAGTATTTTTGTGTGCACTTTCAAATTTTGCCTTTTTTGCACACAATATACACAATTGACTACAGAGTTTCGTCTATCAAATCCGAAGTCCACTGTATTGAGGTTTTACTATATGCAGAATCCAAATAGAATTTTAATCCTTTCCGGTCCTATGTCGAATGTCATTCAACATTTTTTTCTTTATTGGTATCGAGTTAAAATAAGTTCAAATGTATTGAATATATTTTTTTTCCACTCGTATCTATTACAGCGGTATTCTGAGCAAAGAATCAAATGGTTTTTATGAACATTGTAATGTGAAACCGTATGCCTGCAATGGATACAAAAGGGTTGTTTTAGGGGCTGGGTCGGCTCACGCAGCTCGGGCGCTAAGTTCTACATTCTTCTTTCCAACAGTAACACTTGCCACGTGCACTTGAAAATTAATACCGATATTTATTATTGTTTTAATAATTCTAACCTTGCAAAAATGCCCAAAATTACAAAAAAACGCAAAAAAGCAACTTGATACATATATATCATACTTGAATTTTTTTTAAATGTAAATAATAAGGTTATTATTTTGATATTTAGAAAAAATTATACTGTTGCTATAAATCTAGTAAAAAAAAAAAATTGCAAATATTAGTTTCCCTCGTGATACTGTAAATCTATTGTGGACCAGGTGGAATATTTTTTTATTTTTTTGTGGACCGGAAAGGGTTAATGTCATACTTCACCTTAAAATTCTATATCTATTTTATAGTACATATTTGCAAAGTGATCTAAATAGAATTATAGATCGCTTTGCAAATACAACTTTGTGTTTCTAAAAGTGCAATATTTAAACAATAAATACTCATAAAACAATAAATACAATCTAACATAACTTGGGTGTGTGGCAGTATTGAAGATATTTTCTGGGAATGTAATCAATTATTAACCTTTAGAGGAGTGAGTAGATCTATACTGACCTTACTTTACTTTATTGACTTTTCTAAACATGACAATTGTGTGACTTTTTCAAATGAATGTATGTATGTAATTCATACTCAAAGCATATGTTAAATGCTCACAGACGGAGACTCCTGTGTTGAGTTAAAAGTACGTCCATACTCCTCCAACAGTTAATATAAATAGCCTATGCTCAATTCTATTTCATGGTTTTAACGTTTCATCAATAAATTATTAAAAAGAATACAGTTGTCAAAAGAAATTGATAGAGACGTGAAATGTCTAGTTAAATAATTAACTAAAATATCGAGCCCCGTAAAGAGTAACAGATGACATGAGACCTGGCGGAAACCGTGTAGCGATAATACATTATAATAATTTGAATACTACAATTGTTAGCAATACACCCCCCCACAAGGAATCCTATTTGAATGGTTAACATTTCAAAACTACTGGACGGCATACTTGTTCAACAAATACCAGTTTACGTCATCAATAAATATGCGAAGAAATGTAGTATTATAATGTTTAGACTTACGGTTAATACTTTTGAGTGGACTATTGGTAGCTGACATCAAAGGCGGTGGCTTTGGTCGCTGCTTCCTGGCAGGATTGGGGAAGCGGCAATAAGCGCACCTGTACGACACATACTCGAACTCTTCGGGCATAGCCATACCTACATAATAATATTATAATTAACATCAATATATATGCAGGTAGAAAACGTGATTACAGAAATTAACCTTTAAACACCCAGCAGTCCATATAGGGAATGCGGATTTTCATCGTTTGCTGTTAAGTGGTCCCAAGAGGGTAGGGTCCAGTGAGTATGTCAAGTTTCGCGAAAGAATCACATTGATTTACATTAAAAATATACAAACTATAGATATTATATAAAATAAATAATGAATTCAATTGCAAAATAGTTATTTTTGTGAAAAATTATCTGACCAGTGAACTACTCCCAATGCTCAAAGTGCGCGGGCGGATAAAGGTTAACTGGCTAGTTATTGATTGTCATTCGTGCAACACGCGTATAATCTGTATCTGTACAAATTTTCAATAAAAATCATAGCATAAAAGTACAATGTGCTGAATCTTCTTTATGAATGAATATGGAATCAACTTACCATTATGCCCCTTGCACTGTGAACAAATAAGAGCATATCGACCGCCTGGTCCATCCCCCACTAGATAATCCACTAGGCGATCAAATGCCCCTCCACCGGTACCTCCTTGGGCACCTAGGATCGGTCTAGGCAGCTGATCACTCTGAAAAACAAAGTTGATATTGAGCTCGCGTCTAGTTTGTTTTGCATTTGATTAGTAGTAAAATATATATATTATAGTGTTTTTACCTTTAATGGGGTCATTTGGTTAGGAAAGGCAGTGGTCAAAATTGGAGTCCTGGAAGGCGACCCCATCAAAGCCATCTGATTGCTATTGTCTTTAAGACCTGGAGGTCCCATCTGTCTTTGACGGACTTGACCCGGTGTAGCTGCAGAGAAAAATGAATGGTTATTTCGACACAGCTAAAGCAGAATTATATTCAAGTTAACTTATATTATTAATTTGCCAGCCGTGAGTCAGCAAAGTAATTTTAAACTCAACTGGTTTAAGCATAAATACCAGTGGCCGGCAGTACGAATATTTAAACCAGTCAAGTGAGTGAAATGCAACCCAACCTGTTGGCTCAGTGAAATCAATACGCCATTAAATAAACTAGTCAGGAATAGGGTATCCAATCCCGGACCCTGTTCGTGATCCCGGGATTGAACATTAAACATAAAATCGGGTGTTTTTAAGATAATGGGATTTTTCAAACAATTTCATGTTGATCCCAGGAATTTACGGATTTCCTAAAATGAACAGCGCAAGACCTTTTTTTCAGCTCTTCCAAGATGCATTTTATGTAATTTTCTTTATCCCGGGATAAGTAGTCAAAGTCCCGGGATTTCGGGGTCACAGAATTGGACAGGATCCTAGGATTTCAAGATTCAGGATCCAGGGGATCAGATACCCTAGTCAGAACCCATATAATACAGATGTAACAAAGAAAGATAAAGAATTATATCAACACTGCTTACCCATCACATTGGAGGAAGGTACTAGTGCTGTCCCAGCTTTCAAATTAACTGGAGGACTACTAACAGGCATGTCGGTGTTGCCGAACTTATCCAAAAGTTCTTTAGCCACCTGAAACCGTCAAAAATCTAATTCAAAGTCACAGATTCAATATATTGATTTAGATTTCAGTAATTCTTGCTATTTATGAGTTACATATCACCCTCAAGAAATGAAGTGAGTCAAGTAGAACAATGGTGAAACTTTTCTATTGGACACTTGTTAGAATATTATAATGCATCTACTCATCTTTTCCTAATACCACATCGGTCACTAAACTTCTCAGGTGCTCATATCATAACTACACGACGAATTATTCTTGCATTTCAATAATGAATGCAACACTGGAAATGAGACAATATTTGAGTACGCGAAGATCTACTAGTGATATTAAAATCAGTCAACACTTTTCTAAATTCTAACATACAACTACTGAGGAAGAAAACTCTTAAAAAATGATCATATAATAAACATGTTCAAAGCATTCAAAGAGAACTGTGTAAATCAGTATTTTCAAACAAATGGTCTGCGGACACCAATCCGCCAATAGTTATCGCCTATTTTAATTTCATTATAAAGTGTTTTTGTCCTACATAGCGAGTTAAATGTTCAAATTGTTTTTCTTTCAAAAATAGATCGTTTTATATTTCCAGTGTGAAAGAAATCTTCAGTTTAATCAAATAGATTTTTCATTTTACACATTCTTTTGAACTTCCAATCTGACTGCTATATAACGTGTTTATAGGAACCAATTAACAATAAAAAAGGAGAATTAATTACATTTTTTTTTAAATATATTTTTTCTGCTTTTACTAGTCTGCAGGTTTTAAAAGGCTGGGAAGCACTGGTGTAGATAAGCTTATCAACGAGGTTTAATTTTACCTACATACATGATATCAAATATATCGACCTATTGGCATAATGCAGCAGGAATTAATCAAGACAATTCACCTTGATTTTGCATGAAAATGTTTCAGTAAGGAAAAATAATTGATTGATATTCAGATTGAGTTATCACTGTAATGTTTATAACCACTAAATTTATGTTTATTTATTTATTATTGCATTGAACATGACTGTTATGTTCTTTTGAGACCCATAGACTTTAAAGCGTAACCTAACTTTAGAAGAATGTAAATAATTGTCCAAATGCTGTACTATGTTCACTATCTATGTACTATGTCCACTATGGGGATACTGAGTCAGTCAAGAGATAAGGTAACCAAGATATATTGCACAAATGTAAAAACCAACTGCAACTATTGATTACACAGCAAAAATCGGAGTCACTGCAGTTTTTCCTTATTGTATTGTTATTATTTTTTTTTACATTTCCATTCAATTACCCTTTTTACTTGAATAAAATCCAATAACAGGTAAATAGTGTCAATAGAGAAAAGAAATGATAATAAATTCACCTTGTATGTCTCCGTGTCCATCACTTCTTCTAAGAGTCTTTTTTTTTCATTCCTCATATCCTGAAGCCTGTCGCGACTCCTTCGTAACTTCCAATTGTAGTAACGAGTGAGTCCTGTTCTTATGGCAATTACACTGAAATAAAAAAAATATAAATTTATAACAACGATTTCAAAGTCAACCTAAATTAATATTTTTACAGATAACTAAAATACACCAAATACTAACTTATTATCCTTTTGTCAGAGTAGAAACAGTTGATAGTTTTATATTTTTAACCCTTAAATATTTTTTTTGTATATTTTGATTAGTTTTACCATCGATACACACAAAAATATAAATACACTTTTTTAGTATGGGAAGAATATTGAATAGTTTTTAGTTGGTAAATATTTTTTTATAATTTTACAACGCATAATTAGAAATATAAATTTACAAACTCATTTTTAGTTTTCAATAACTTTCAAGAAGCTATTACTTCCAATGGGTCTAGATCTTTTTTTTGCTTTTTTCTGTAAACATATCCCGCTCTACCAGGGTTGCCAGATCTTCAAAATCATAGATCGGGAAATTCACTATTTCGAAAACTTTTATACATGTGCAGGTCGGGATTATAGAGAGACATGCAATGCGGGACTCGGGATTTGTCGATTGAGCTCGGGACAGTCCCGCTCAAATAGGGACGCCTGGCAACCCTGCGCTCTACTGACATTGATTCCAGAAAAGGAATCACGCCAAAATGTAACTTTACGCTCAATTTTGTGCGGCTACCGATTTGCGTACAAATAATCACTTTTTTACAAAATTGTTTTGTCCATTTGCAATCAATAATAAAAATAATGCGACTGCCAAAAATCATAGACATAAATGCTTCTTATCCATATGTGAAGAAATAATGACAATTCAATTAAAATGGCAATGAATATTAGACAACACAAAATTCTGCCGCACGTTTGCGGCGATACTCCTCAAAGGGTTAAGTAGACTAAAACATAATTTCAAACGATTACCTAACACATCAGTTTATACTTGAATAGAATACTAATTATGATAATATTTTCAATGATCGCTTTTTTTATGGTAGTCTAGACTAGGCAAGAGTTACAAAAATATAGTATGACATTTAAAACTGTTAAAAAATTGGATGAGAGAGTTTCTTTAGTGTTCCATGAAAGCCTTAGGTCGCATTTTCATTGTAATATTCAGTGACAAAGTGTTTTTATTTACCACTTGATTGCTGTTAATGCGCAAAATATATTCAGAGGGTAGCATAAATATTCAATGTATTTCATATATAAATGACAGCATAAAAACGGAGGTTTCTATACTAATATCAATCACTATCACTATGCTCAGTTTAAAAAATAAGAAGGATAATTTAACTTGCGTATATTCGGTTAAACTTTAATACACAGTGTAAAATTAGTACAAACATAGGGAACACTCAACAATGCAATACTAAACATCATTTATATGAATAATGGATATTTTTTTACATTATTAATACAGAACAAGACATTTGAACTTGAGCATCGAAACTCCAATTAACATAATTGTCAACCATCACGTTTTAAGTAAATCTGAAGAATTGACAAAAAAAAAAACATTTCTTAGTTAACAAATGAATATGAATCGACAATACATTTCGACATCGTCTTGTCAGCTCAAGGTATGGACTAAAACATAGTGTTAAATTGTTGGGATTTTTTATTTCCTGCCGCTCGTCATAACAATTTTTTTAAAATCTGATAATTGAATTTAAAAACTACATATCGGGGCATACAATTTAATTGATGTCAGTATGTGTCTGTATGCAAGATACACTTTTTGCAAATGATGTTACTTGGTTTTGATACTCCATTTAATGAATTGTGATCACAAACCATTGGCCACGGATTTACATGCTCAGTATTTATTGGGAGTATCTTATTAGCTGCGTCGAACGCTTTCAAATGATTGGCAAGTCTAGTTATCTGTGATTTGGTTGCTACGCACTTAAATGTGCTGAATTAAAACCCGTTTTTACTTGGTATGCTACTATGTTGATATCTTTATGTTTTTTATATGATGCCGCAAAATTATTAAATAAAAATAAAATTTACACTCGATGCAACCCAGTTGGCACAAAGAAATGATAAAACAATTCCAAAACAACTTACATAATAGGAAATATGAAGAGTGGTGTCGAATAGAGTAATCCATCTTTCCAACCGCCTGGCCTGAAGTACCAGTACGCTAATAGTGAAGCAAGAACGTAGAGGCCGACAGAAACCACCATGAGATTTCCAATAAGGCGCTTTCTTCGTACCTCTGTGCTGTGGCCATACTGCTCGGCTGATTTTATTCTCTTCTCTAATTGTTCTAGAGTTTCTCTTGTATTCTTTTTGCGCTGTAAACAATAATAACCCTTAAAGTTCCTTGACCCGTCGAGCTTTACATAAAACAATAATTTAACCCTTTACCTCCGTATGTCTGCTTTACAAGTACTTTCTTTATATTTGGGCTATTTGCTGATTCTGATATCATTGTCTTGCCATATACCAAGATAGTGCATAAGTGAAACATTGGATATTGCCATTTTAGTATGTTTGAAAATGTGGTGCTAAATCGAGCTTAATTTATAAAAAAATTGTTGTTCAAAGTCAAGGCCACATTTGCTTTGCTGACAAATATTTTTAAAAAAATATATCTACAGTCAGTTTGAGCAATTTAAGTAATTTTCAACTGCAGATTTAAAAAATAAAAATTCTTCGACACCTTGTCATGCGAACGTTCAGTCAGAATTGTGTAGTCGACCCGAATCAGTAAAGAATAAGTAAGCGATAACCTTGGAGCAAGTCTATTTAATTAATTTTTCACACCAAACTCTGTAGAAATTCATTTGTTTTCATTTTGGTAGTAGAGATTATTGATTAGAAATAGAGGTAACTTAAAGGTAATTGGTAATTGACGAAATACAAAATATCACCAAGTAAGGGAATATCACAAAGTTGGCTCAGTTTGCTATATTATTTATTATGAAAAAGATATTAACCAGTCCCAACTGTCATTTTTGGTAAATTTAAACTAGAATACGTCATTAGTAAATCTGTGAAAAAAGGCATGCCATAATGTATCTACAATATTAGTTAGTAAACGCAGACAATAGGTTTAATTAAAATTGCTTCTTTTAATTCTGTAAGAGTATTAATAACCAAAATAAGAACACTTCTTCGTTTCTACTTGTTAACATGTAAAAACTCCTAATGCAGCATCTCAACAGAAGTCATACTATGAGAACTGTATATTATTGGACAGGGGCTGTAACCAAATCCCACGAATCCTCTTCTTTTCAATTGCTGTCCCTATGAGTTTGAATCTTAGTACAAACACATAATATATAAATCAATTTACGATAATATATTATATTATAAATTGATTTATGTCCGCAGTCATAATTTCTTCGATAGATACATTCCCCCCACTCATCCAATTCTAAAAATCGGGCATGATAAGAATGATAAGTTAAATACTAGTCTTTTTTTCAGCCCCATCCTTTTATCTTGACGCCCTTCAAAATAGAGAGATTGGGCGAAATTGTAGAAAGATTGTAGAACCACTTCTGTTGATATCCTGCATTAGAAGTCCATATGATCCACATTGGGAATGGATATGGTTAAAAGAAAGTAGCTAAGTGTTTTTATTTTATTTAAAAAAATCAATGTGCCAAATATTGTCAAAGTTGAAAGATCATATGAGAAAAATTCGATGAGAATTTATTGTACGTCACTCGAGATCAACTCAAGGTAAATTGACATCACAAACACCTATGTCTTAAGTCTCAAATTAAAAAATCTAAATTTGACATTGACCTCACCGGGAATCGAACCCAGACCGGACAGATAATTTGACATTTTCCAATTCGTAATTAAATTACCTGTAAAACTGCATATGAAGGTAGAAAAAGAGTAGCATGGAGTAAAGCATATATTACCAATTAGAATATTTAAATGTATGTGAAATAAAATCTACTATCAATTCATTTTAAAAATGATTAATTTTATTAATTAATAACACAGAAAGAACAATAAACAGTCATTTCTTTAGTAATAATTCATACATCTAATTTCAGTTTCCTTTCACATTTTTGATATGGTAATAATTTCGAAAGGTAAATTGGAAAAATTTCCTACTGGCTGATCATGTTACCAGACCTGTTCGAACTGTTGGCAGCAACTTTCGAATGCATATTATTTTGATCAGTCATGTAAAAGACTTTGTTATGAAAATTAAGATAAGAGATAACCAAAAATTAAATACCCACCAATGGGATTAGATTATGTCTTATCATAGAATTAAATATGTAATATTTCATTGTTTAGATCGCTAATAACATATCATAACTAAACACATGAAAAATAGAGGGAAAACACAAAATCTGCAATTTCTTTATATAGGTTTTAAAGAAAGAACTCACCCGAAATCGTGATATAAGTAACCCCATTTCTTCATAAAAATGTCAACCTGCCACCAAAATTTGGCTGGCCGTTTGCAAGCCTATATTATCAATGATAATTGATTCACTGTAAAAAATATTCGAAATGCTTATTCTATAAATAAAATTGGCATAATTCGAGTAAAAGGTGACGGCACCTGACAGCTAAAATTAGTCATCGAACGCCTTAACCTCAACAATCGTGACGCTACCCGGCAGATGTGACAGACAGAATGCAATAAAAAAATACATATAGCCACGCGAATGCAATTATAAGACAATTGGTGTTAGTTGTAAGGCTTCATTACAGGCGATTCGAATACGTAGGCGGTGTTGTTATGTACACAAATGGTAAAGAATTACGAAAACTGCATTCGTTTCCAAAAGAAAACACAACAGCGGTGTCGTGTCAACTTGCGCAAGCGCATTTCTTTATTTCATTCCGTCAAAATTGGGGCTATCAGACACACGTATTCCATATCTTATTATGTGTACTGGCAACATTTTATATGTTCTTTTGCGTACTTTTATATGCCAGTTTTTTAAAAATATTTATTAAATTCATCGGTTTGGTTCTGTAAACTATAATGTGAACGTAGTGTCTTCAATTGGCTATGTGATACTGTAGTTTGTCGTATATTTTTATTATTTATTGAAATTAGAAGATAGGTAATTTTAATTCGGGTAAGATTTTTTTACCATGTCCGCTCCCAATGTGGAGCATATGGAGTTTATCTCAACAAAAGTGTTTCTATGAGAATTGCTTGTTACTCAGTTGCTCAACCTCTTTTTTACAAAGAGAGTAGGAATAGAAGAATACGGCTATGACAGGACTAGTGGTTAGCTAATCGCTCTCGATACGCCCCGTTCATAGGATAGGATGGGTGGGAGGTAAAAACTCAAAACATCACATACATTCATACCTTCGAACAGAAATTCATAAATCAATTAAAAAATCAATTAATAAAACTGTATGTACTTACTTACTGAAATTCGAACCAGTGACCTTTCGTAACCAAAGCTAACGACGTTAACCACTCGACCACATAGGTGGAAAAATCCAATTTAATAATAATATTTTATTGACTTCTGCTTAATTTTAATTTTTGAAAACAATAATTAGTGTAAAATATTAATTATCAATAAGTATTGATAATGAACATTATTCTCGGTTGCAATAAACCTCTCCATTGATTTGATCCAGTAAATTCTTCGACTGTTAAAAAATCTCTTCATAAATAGTTTTTTTAAGAGTAACCTTTATTAGCAGCTTATTAGTTTGTTTACTTTTAAAATATCTGCAAGCAAAGTCAGAATAGTTATAGTGACAAAGATGATGAAAAGTATTAAAAAACATGAATTTTTATTTTTAAATATATTATATAAAATACAGGAGATCTCCAAACATGGTTGCGTACACATACAAGCAAATAAATACAGATTCATTTAATAAATAAATAAAATGAAAAGATTTTATCTTTTATAATTTGTAATATGTTCAATAAATAATCTAAAAGTAATAAAATATTAATATTTATGAAAACATGTTTAACATAGGTCTTTACCATTAAATAGTTATAAGAATACTTTTAAGTTACAATAAATAAATTTAATTTGTAAGTATTAAGCTTAATTTTAAAGAATTTCACAAATGTTTTATTGGTAAAATATTCTTTTTATGTGTAAAAAGAATCATTAAATACAATAAATTATAGATGATAATTATTTTTAAATAGTGAATGTTTTAATCAAACAAAAATAAAGATGTGACTTAATATACTGTTACACAATTTATATTTCAAAATGAGTTGATTGAATCCTTACTATTTAGGTATTATCATTGAGTTAAAAATGCATGTTATATTCAATCATTATCATTGTATTTGAGTGAATTTTATTGAAAGAAAATTCTTTGAAAATAGGAGGTATTTAATGTTCACAAAATAAATATTAAAATTATTACTTATCTATATTCAAATATATTTCAGGGAGATCAGAAAAATACATTGAATTATACCAAATAAACAAAATGCTATGAAAAGTTTTTTAAAAATAAATATTAAACTACCGATCATTTCAGAATGTAAGGCTTTAAATAATTAAAAAAGCTAGATAAATCTTGCAAATGAAAAATATCTGCCTTCAATTTGAAATTTTGTAAGTTTTAATAATTCCTGTGGCATAAAATATTGCATTGAATTTTTTTGTAGTTTCAATTCTAAGAATTCAACATGCTTAAAAATTTATTGTTTCTTCTGAAGAATAACCTCTTAGGCTTTGCAACTTTGTTCCAGTATTAGTTTTGATTGTAAAAATGAACAAATAAATGCGTCTATCCATAACTGTGATAACGGCAGAAAAGATGTAGTTATATGATATTTAATATATGTACATATTATTTTATTGATGAATCTCTTATAATATAACTATAAATATATTTTTTAAATGTTTCGTTAACAATAGATTCAAATTTTACAGCTGGATAATCAACTTATGAGATTTTATTTTAAGCACAATAAAAAGTCAGCTTTGCTACTACATACACAAAATTAGCTAATATTTTATATGGGCAGCGTATTATGAGAAGTACTTATGTGTCGCCGAATAGAGTATCTTTGTAAGCATGGTTACAGGATATCAAAATATGATGTCGAGGGGTAAGAGGTGGGAAACAGTGTGATCTTATTTAATCTAAAGATATTTTTTGATAGAATGTGACAATGGGGAAATACGCTGTCAATTTTTTATTATTTTGTGACAGGATTTCTGAACGACAACTCATGATATCTGACAACTTAAAGTGTAAAGTGTTAAAGAAAGTATACTAGTCTGTGTGTTAAAGGTTGAATTTGATTGCTTGTATTCTTTTTATTACGTCAAAACTAAAAAACTAATATGTAATATAGCAATCTACTAATAAACATAGAAGTCTTTTGTATTCAATGTACTTATTATTTAGGCATCTGGTAAAATTATTTATTCTGCAGTAATATATATAAGAAATGTTTTTGCTGTCAAGACATGAGTTTAGTTAAGTAAATCACTGAAACATACTGAAAGTACTGTTATTATTGCGACAAAAATAAAAAGAAAACGGTTTGACATAATTTTATGTCATGCACTTGCCTTAAATGTAAATATAATTAACGTGATTAATATGGGAGTATTGATTGATGCGTCTATTAAATAAATATTATTTGAGTTGTATGATTTAGCATGATTTTCTCATTGAAAATACTTTCAAGTGAGAGAGCTATAAGAAAGGAACAATTTGATTAAAATTAGAATGTTTACCAATTAAATTAGATTATTTTATGCATATAAGTAGATGGGTTGTGTTATTGCCTTTAGTTTCTGTCATGATTAAAATCTATGATGGCACAATTTGTGGGAGATTTAAATTCAGAGATCTTCATAGGGACTTCCACATCGCACGTTGTAGAACTGATCACAAACTTGGAATTGCTCGTTGAAGAGAGTTCCGTTTGTGCATAGATTCGAGGACACTATCTTCTCATGGATACATAGATGAAATGCCTGAAATGAGAAAAATTTGATTACAATTTATAACTCTATAGGATTGTTGTATAGAATAAATATAATTATTTTTTGTTAATGCTGTTACTGACATTCTTCAAAATTCATTCTAATGAAGAAATCTTTTTTATTGTTTCTTGAGATGAAATTCATTGATTTGTATAAATACAGTTGAATTATAGAATACATGAGTTTTTAAGAAGTGAAGTAAGCCAAGTAGCCAAATGGTAAATCTTTTTCATTGTACTTTTTTAAAGTACAATCACGTTTTTATTTAATGTTTTTGTGGACTGCATATTTTTATTTTAGGAAAAACACTATTACAGTGAGTATTTACTAAACATACTTTACTTGCATGATACTTTAACCAGAGGGCCACGAAACGTCGTGCTCTAAGCAAATTTCCATGCAAAGTTTGTATGGAAATTCACAGCACTTTTCGTGGTCTTCGGGTAAGACTTATAGAATATTATAACGCATCAAACACAATGTTTCCTCAAATACCACTTGACTCACTTCACTTCTTCTCAGAGGCTCATATCAAGCTTATAGCCAGGTTTTTCATAATAGGCTTCGGTTGCGGTGTTCACAGGAGCAAATGCCAGCATGGACAGTTTCATAAATAATTTTTCAACTAATTTATGCATTTGTGTTTGAAGATATGTTTATCTTAATTCTTCCCCACCCATTTAATCATAAAAAGGGTGTAGCGATAGCTATCAGCTAACCACTAGCTCTGCAATAACAAATCCTTCTATTCTACTCTCTCTTGATAAAATAATCGTTGATCGACTGAGTAACAAGTAGGTAGATAGCTCCATTGAATGTAAATACGCTCAACATTGGGAGAAGACATGGGTAAAATCAGAAAATGCTTATTCGTTAAGTAAAATTGATTCTAATTATCCAGTGAATATATGGAATAAGCAAAACGTTCTTTTACTAATTACTGTCTACCAGTAATTTTAAATAAACAGCTGGCAGGTAAGTTAATATTAAGTAGTTTTACTAAAATTTTGTTCTTATAAGTGATAAATATAACAAAAAAGTAATGTTTTAATGTTTTTTTAATTTTATTCAAGAATAGGCATTCATTGTTTTTCTTCTCTTAGAAAATGTATTACTGATACCATCGTTTCCTTGGGTAAAATGTTCTAATTTTTATCTGACAGTCAACCATTCATTTGGGTACAATCCTCTAAGCCAGTTAAAAAACAAATCACGAAAATATCAATAGTTCTTGAATTTACTATATTGAAATACTTTTATTGATTCTAATAGAAACAAAATTGAATATTACCTGGCAACTAGCTTCGATATCGGCATAAAGTCCCCACGAGCGTCCAGCACAGTTGAAGGAGGTATGTGGAACTTCAGAGAAGGTGGGGTAAAGTGGAGGGTCATGGGGCAGATGAAGATCATGGTAGGCATCATATGGCTCATGATAAGGAATTATGTAGTGGCCGCAAAGTGCTGATGACGCCACTGAAATTTAAAAACAAAATAATTATCATAATGTTTTTATTCTAACATGGCTTTCAAGTATTTTAAAAATATTTGATAACATTTTTGGACCATAGAGGGAGAATACAAAAAGTAACTCTTTCATTTCATAGATGTCATATTAACGGTCTACAGCGACACCTATAATGAATACTAATGATTTAATTGCTTATTTTCAATCTAGCTAGGATTTTCAAAACATTCCAGTTTTGTCAATGTATAATAAATACTTTCAAAAATAAATAGTGCATTTTGTTTGAGATGCGATTTTTTTATTGAAAAACAGTTGAAGGTCATTTAAGTAACCCACTGGATTCCTGTCGATCATTTTTTATGGATCAAATTTATTAGAATATAGAATATTATATCAACTGGGTTCTTTTGAAAATCCTATTCTATCAATTACACAAATGCTGTGTTATCTGAGTCGTAAAAAACTGGGCGACACCGATTCCTTATTTTAAATTAAATTAAACAATAAAAAAATATTAATTTTAGTAGATGTGAAACAATACCCAAATACAGTGGCGGATTAATCACATAGGAGATCCCAGGCGCAATAAAATTTGGAGGCCTTGTTTTCCAAACAACATAAAACGCCAGGAAACTCCACATAAAATATTACAACCATAAAAAATCTCATCAAAAAGTATATGGGTTACATCAAGGATGTCCAGCCTTTTTTGCCCTGGGATCGACTTTTCAATCTTAAGTTTTCTCGCGATCGACTTCTAACATGATTCTCATAAGAAATTTTATTTAGTAGGGCTTTTTGCCTTTTTCAAACATAGAAATTGAACGATTCAAATTTAATATTGAAATTCCACCAAGCACCTTCAGTCAAAATCTTAAATTATAGAAATGTTTATTTTAAATGCGAAATACATATCATTAGTTAGGTATGTGCTTACAAAATAACTCAATATAAGTATTTTTGTATATTTTATATTTAAATTATATATATTTTCGAAATTCACGGAATCTTTCGGAATCGACCAAATTTTGCTTTGGAATCGACCGGTCGATCGCGATCTACCGGTTGGACACAAATGGGTTACATAATATAAGCTATTTTTGAAGCCCCTCAGATTCGGAGGCACCAAGCTCGCATCTCATTCGCTTATAAGGTAATCCGCCACTGCTCAAATACTAAATACAAAACATTACATCCCTATTCAGTCGGAGTTGGACGATTGGTAAATACCGGAGTCTGAGTCGTGGCTTTTTTCCACGATTCCAAAGCCCTGGTAATTCCACTTGTTGTTTTTACTTTTACCACGTTTCAATGGTATTTGATTTTAAGCACTATGTTCTACCTGTAGGGGGAGAATTGTCAAGCAATGCTTCTCATAGATTGATTCATAAAATTACAATAGTTAAACAACAAAGTTATCAATTTACATTTGAAATCAAAATTGAATTTTCACAAAGTCCAACCTGTTGAATATGTTATATTATGGACGTTCTGCTTTTCCCATAACTAAACTTATTTGTTGATGGATTTATTTTATTAGATAGGTAATCGTAATAAATATAGAAAATGTACGCGTTTTATATTGAGGCATTTTTACCCGTATGACCAGTAATGGATGACCATATAAGCCAGGCATGGGCAACCTTTCCCAGTTCTGGGGCCAAATTATCATTCTGTCTCCGAGTCAAGGGTCGGACCAAATTATTAAACACAATAAAGTAATATTTAATTAAATAAAACACCTTGCTATTTCTTATATGATGGTGATCATGAACTAGTTAGTAGAGTGGATCTACTGCAAGCGCCCGCGTCATCTCCATCGTTTAATCCCTCCCTAAAACTATTAATTTCTTTCTCTAATAATTCGCCGAGATGAATCAGGGCCGGACAAAATAGCTCGGCGGGCCGGTGGTTGCCCGTATATGATATAAGCGAATGAGGCGCACGCTTGAGGCCACTGAACTGAGGCTTCAAAAATAGCCTATATTTTATAACCCATACATTTCTTGTTCAGTTTTTAATATATTTTTTTATTAATTTACACGGATTTTTTATCCGAAAAACAGGGCCTCCACATTTGATTACGACTGTGTTTGCTTAATCCGCCACTGGGTGTGACATCATAATGTACATTTAAATATGACTAATTGTGAGTTTTTTTTTAAAATAATTTATGAGTCAAAGTGTTATATCGTTACAAAAAAACAATCATTGTTTTTTTACGTAGTGTGAGAGTGTGACCCCAAATTAAACCTAATAAAGAACACTCTAAATAAGCTGAAAACAACTAACTTATACTTACAATAATCCATTGTAAAAAAGGTGACCCAAAAAACAAAAATGGTTAGATAAGCTATTAGACAAAAATATTATGGTCCTGCCAATGTGCAACAAGTATTTCAAGTATTTCATTATTGATAATGTAGGTAGGTTTGTGTAACCATAAAAAATGCAGCTCCTAATCTTGGTTATTAATAACTTATCAGAAATAATTAATATGTAAATCTCTGCGCATGTGCTTATTACAAAACATCGACCGGAGTCCGAACGATTGGGCAAATGTTGGAAAATATTTGTGGGCAAAAAATAAATGTGCTGATCTTATGATAAACTTTCATCACTCAAAATAAATCCGACAGCTGAAACGATTATATTATGTGTACCATAATGGCGTCGAATTCATTAAAATGTTATTATTGTTCCCCACCCTATGCAAATTAAAACTGTGTGGCGTCATCTAGTTTTATCTAATAGATACACAGGCTAACTCGGGCAGCCAAGCAATTTAGTGTTTTGTGCCCTAGGGGTACGGAGTCACAAAATTATAATAGGAAAGCATTCGAATCTATAGGCTAGAGCTGTGAGTAAGTAGGAAAAAAATGCAAATCCTGCTCCAAGGGTAATTTTGACTCCAATTTTGACAAACAAAAAAAATCTGACGTTTAAAAGTATTACTCATGTTCACATTCCATTCCATTTAAATTAGGTACTTGTTATTTTGAAAATTTCTGCAATAAATAAATGTACACATATACGTATGTATTTTAAATACCAGAAAGATTATGTAGTATGTACACAGTGGTGTGTTTTTTTTTTTTAAAAAGGTGACGGAACTCACTTCTTGTCAAGTTTTTTTTTTAATCCATGTCCGTTCCCAATGTGGAGAATATGGCTTCCTCGTGGAGGTATTTCAATATAAGTTTTTTACAAGAACTGTTTGTTACTCAGTTGCTCAACCTATCTATTTTCAAAAAGAGTAGGAATAGGACAGGACTAGTGGTCAATTAATCGCTCTTGTTTTGCCCCATTTATTTTAGGATTGGATGGTTGGGAGGATTTTTTTAGATATCACAAACATCTATGCTTTCGAAGAGAAGTAGATTGAAGAAAATGCTGTTCGTACTGGGACACCAATCTGTTAAGTCCGTCACGTAAACCTTGTCTCCCTCTGAGTGACCACCGATCAACGTATTTTGAAGGATTGAAAAGTGTCAAATGTGCTACGAGTTATAAAAAAAAGAAATTAAAAAAATCGAATATTGATTTAAAACATTAAAAATGCCAATAAAAAGGTGCCGGAACACCGTTCCCCCCGCATTACATGGGAAAAGCACTATATGTAGACTTCATACAATATAAGCTTGCCGGCCGCCTTTAGGGTGACCATGATGTAATTTATATTTTTTAATAATTAAATTATCCATTTATTTATAACTATATATATTTATACAAGAGAATATCATTTGATGTTTAGTTTAGTTTAGTTAGAAGTTTAACTAAAATACATAAATAATAGTTTTTTTTTGTGTATTATGTCGATTAATTGCACACATTTTTTTATTAAAATATTTAGGATTGTAGCGTAGCATAATTGACGAATGTCCAATATTTAAAAACTAAAACTCTCCTTTATAAGATGGGAGCCGGTTTTGCTCACAACTATAAGAATATCTTTTTTTCCTACCTCTACTCTCTATTAAAACTATATGTGGGGTCCGCGAAGCGGATACATACCTAGTTTCCTGTCTAAAGTTCTTGCTAGAGTGGGTACAGACTAAGTCTTTATTTCCCTTTCCAGTATGTGACTTCGACTTCGTCGACAATGAATGTGAATTCTATATATTTATTATATAATGTAAAAAAATGCACTGTATACAGAAATTTCGATCACAATAAGTAAGTACTATCCAAAAACATTAATAAATGAATAAATCAATAAATATTTACCTAGTCAACATTCTCGTGTATTTTTTTTTATGTAGTTATACACATTTATAACCACTTCTTTAGTCTAACCGCACAGTGCTTTACCTCATCCTATTTCGTTACTTCTGACATTATATTATGGTCACCCTTGTTTTCGAGAGCAAAAAAGCGACCCTTGCGTCTTTTGACCAATCACAGAAGAAATGCATACTAATACACTTACACGTTCTGTGTATTATACACAAAGCGTATCAATGTGGTAAAACGGCAAACTTAAATAAATTCAACTATACATATATGGGTTTGAGTTAATAAACTAACATTCGTTATAAAATTGACTTGACAATAAGGAGTCGCCGATTGATGACGGTTCAGACTTCGTATTATAATCAACAAATGACGACTTTGACAAAGATCGACCCCGTGCAGCTCTGTATCTGACCAATGACGAAAGTATTAAACTATTTATTGAACGTTATTGCGTTACATAATGCGGCCGTGAAATAGCGACTGCATACACATACAATTTGTATAGCTAGTATGCTTTTTAGGTAATAAACAAAATATGTATAATAGCTTTAGTTTATTATAGTAAACGTCTGTCTAAAATATTCAATAACAGTTAATAGAGCACTAAATCATATTTACTGACTCGCACAACAAATAAACTTATTAATTTTGAGTTTGAATAATAGCAATATAGCTTCGACAAGACAATTTTAATTAGCCGCCCAGTCAGGATGGCGCCCGAGAGCCGAGGCCGATTAGCCCATAACCTAGATTAACTACTGGAAGGTTATTCTCAAAAATTGTTCCAATGGGTAATCGTTTTATTTTCGTAAATATGTAAATCATGAAAATTGTAAACAACAACATGTTATCGTTGCAACGTCCATAACTTGAAATATCCTTGCACATACCTACGCCCACCTAAAAATACGACAAACAGATAAATCCTTCAGTGTTTTCAGGTTTCATTTACGTTATAAAAATACTGTCAGGTTATCCAGCGTTTTCAACAATGTGTGATATTTTTAATTCATTTATAAAACGATCGAAATGTTCAACTCAACGTCGCCTTTTTAGAAATTTGCGAGAAAATTCTCCTTTTTCATGCACGGCAAAACTCAAGTGTAAATTTAAATTCTCGAGAAATTAAAACAAACATTGACTTTTAATTGCATACGATTAAAACATACATACTCAACACCGACATTCTTGAAACAAGTACCCAGGGGTGGGCTGGAGGAGGCTAGGAGGGGCTCGAGCGAGCACCTTGTTAAATTTTACTATGGCCGGCGAGCCACTTGTTGATTTAAGAGGAAACAATATTCTCAGATCAATTTAGCATATAACTGCAATTTCTGACTTATATATTACACAGTAATACATTTTTAGCCATTTAGATTGATGAGTTTACGGTAATTTATATATTGTTACATATTACAAATGTATTAAGTAACCATCGATTGCTAATTTAAGTATTTCATATAATTGCACAGTAGTCATAAAAAATCACTCCTCCTCCAGAACACCGAGAATTGCTTTGAGACTAAGCGAGCCCCTTGCTAACGTATTGGCAGCCCACAGCTGCAAGTACCTATGTTGATTGAATTGGCATTAACTTAAAAAAACACCATCATAATTAAATAAAATATAGTTAAAAAATAAATTTGTTTCCTGAATACGTATGTGGTTTATTTGATAGATACTTTACCACAATAGCATAATATATTGTTATATAGTTATGACGATGACGTGGTGTTCAAACGGCTATCAAATATATTACCTACTTATGGAACATAAAACTTTTACTCTCTCTGTCTGTGACTTTGAGTTCAATGATATTGTAACAGTGAACGAGTGACAGTAGTAACACAAATCGGAAGTCAAATTGTTAACCATTTTTAACTTTTCCGGTTCTAAGCTCAAGAAATGCGACCCCAATACCCACATTTTCTTAAATATCTATTTTAATATGGGTGATACAATGTTTATAATTAAGGTATTCTTATATCATAGTTTTTTGGACCTTTTGTAGTTTATATAAATACGCGATAACGCGATAACGAGATAAGCGCCCGCTTATCAGCGATCGTTCGTAAGATAACTGGGCTGAACGCTCAGTTGCAAATTGATATTTGTACTGGAATGACGTCTTTTTAACGCTAAACTTAAAATATGATTATTTATTAAAAAAACACAGATTTTTATAAAAAAGAATGTATTAGGAATGATGCAGAGAGATATTTTAAAGCCCTTGGACTATTTTTTTTTTTGAAATTCATAAGAATAAGGCCAATAATGAGGAAACCACTGGGGTCCCTAAACGACCCCCATCGGCAGAGAAGTATTTTTCTAGTATCCGAGCCGCGAGAGCTAATATCGACAAACTAAGTAAGAAAGGAGGCGAAAAAAAGGTTAGTGATTTTTTTTATTGTTTGATGGAGTTATTAAAATGAAAACAAAATTACAATTTAAAATGTTTTAGAAGCCGTGATCTAGATAATATCAATATTTTTCACGGGAAATGCTTTTAATTATTATTGTTATTGTCCAATACAACAAATTAAAAATGTTGCAACAGTTACATATGAACAAATTCACTTGTACAGGGCCACTAAGAAATACATGGCTCTTGGCGAGATACCAGCAGTAAGGATTTTTGAGAACAGCCTTCAAATTATCGAATACATTAACATGTATCAATCATAAATGACAGGTGATGTTTGCGTACTTAATATTAGACAAAACGCTGTTTAAAAAATAAATTCTAATATGGTCTCAAAAATAAGTACTTACTATAACATACATAATGCGATAATGCACATTTCAAGCCATTGTATTTGTTACGTGGAAAATATTTCTATGTTTAATTTTCGAATCTTAACTATCTAATTTTTTATATTTTTTGTCTAAAGAAGTTGCAGTTTTCAATGTTGCCAATATTACCATTCGTTCTGAAACGTTAATTTTGATTAAAATATGTTAATACACTACCTGTCGTGGAATATGGATGGAAGTGAAATTAGTAATGGTGCAAGTGTCCGACATTTTTAGTAAAATGAAAATGAACCGAGAAAAACAAAAATTAGTGTGATATAATTACTACAGAAGGAAAGCATTGACAGACGGAAAAAAATATAATATACATTTTACGTATCATTATGAATTATGATTCATGTGAAGGACGTGCCATCAAATTATTTAAAAATCACAATCAACTTTCCTTGGACCATTCGTTTATTATTACCGCACTAGAGTTTAACGCATAAGATAATATAGTTTTCTTCTTTAAAAAATTAACATTATTTTCTTCGTATTTCGTATTTAAAAGTATTTTTTTATTTCACAGAATTACCGAAAAAATGGTAGTAATTGGCACTAACCACTTCTACTTTAAACAACAAAAAAATATGAAACATATTATAATTTAATGTCCAACAAAAGATATGTAATATTATGTTATATATCGAGAACATCAATGTGTACTAAACACTTTACGATCTTAATAACGAACGATAAGAGTATCGATTTCTGTCAACTATCAATATTTTTTAACTGATGCTATCATTGATAAGTTAGTCAATCATTTTCAGCCAAAAATTCTTACATGCGAAGATAATTTATCGATAATGTCACGGTTGCTAATAAAAAAATGTCGAAAATGTTATGCTATAATATCGTATAACACATAATATCAAAATATTTATCAATACATTTCATTTTTTAATATGTTCTTTATAGAACAGGCTACTTACAAAACACCTCCTTTAAAAAACCATTATTAAATTGTGAATCTTGTGAGTTTAATAGATCGACCGTTATAAGCTGTCCGTTTAGTGGGGGCGCTAGTATCACGAAAGTAAAATTATCATTCTCTTTTACTACCATGCAATCCACCGCGTTATTAGAATAATCTTTCGCACATTCCTACAGATCGTTTACGAAATACTTTATTTTGCCTATTATACTAATTATTTCAACAACAGCTTTCATTGCTCGTTGTTTAAGTTTGACAGCTACAAGCAACAGGTTGACTATTTTAGTTCAGATTTCTGCCGAGGGCCAAGTAATAAGTAATAATTTAAAAACTTTTTATATTGCGTAAATAGGTAACGTTTTGTGTTGATACTATACAAAGCAGGCGCTAATACCAGATAATGTATCTAATATGTTAGATAATGTAGATCAGGATCACATTGGTCATAAATAGCTAACCAAAATCATAAACAACAGCCTAAAGATTAATTATTGCCCATTAAAATAACCTGTTGTAATTTTATCGAAGTGTATGTGTGTCGTTAATTTGTCTGTACGATTTGCAAAACCCCAGTGGTTTAAAATGAATTTTTCATTTAGATAAATACTTCATATACATACTTTATTAAATTATATATATTTAATTCATGTGGCATCTCTAATGTCAGTGAAAATAAATAACAGGAACTTTATACAAAATCATTTATGAATTATGAGTAATCATAAACTAAAAAAATAATTACGATCAGGATATAATCAGCAAAATTATCTTTTACTTACGCTCGATCATTTATAACACATATTCCCTTAATTATAAGGTGCACCTTTACTTTTCAATATGAACAAAAAAAGCATTAGTAAAACTTATACAAAAGGCAGTAAAATGACAATAAACACAATTTTCTATGCAGTTACATTATTATTAATGGAGTGCCATTAGAGTCTGGACATTCTTTAGATTCAGTGTCAATCACATTTATATTCAGAGTCATCTAGGTTTACTCATAAAAATATCATGTTCTTTGTCATGATGGGCATTTGATGCAGCAATTTTCAAAAGAGTTTTCCATTATGAACCATAAGCTTCTCCACTATAAAGAAGATAAATTTTATGCTGACTTCTTCTTGTGAAGACTCCACGCCATTGATTATAAGATGCATCCCAAATTCTAAGACAAAAAAGGTTTAACCTTAAAATCGAAGGAATGTGTTTTATAAGATTTTTGCTGTTTTGCTAACTGTATAACCATCGGTAATAATATTATTACAATTAAAAATGTATTTTTCGGTATTTTTTTATTAAATAAATTGGGAGATCATATTTATTTTAAGCCAAATTCGTTTTTAAAATATATGGTTATTTAAAAAAATCTGTAATCATTTGCCGCTCCCAAAGACTTACCGCCCCTAGGCAACTGCCTACGCCCACCAGACGTACCTGTGTAACTGAATCGTTTTACCGGTAATGACAGATAAATTGACCGGTAAACTGAAAATGTAATCTCTAACAGAAACTTTAATCAGCATTGTAGTGATGAGACTTTATTTTTAATCAGATCTTATGTGTTTTTATTATAATAATCATAAAAAAATAAGAGAGCAATTTAGATAATTATTATTTGCATTACAAACCTCTGAATTGATCGCAAAATTGGTTTACGAATCGCTACTGTAACTTGTCGTTACGCTAATAGCCCGAGGGCGAAACAAATCAAAATAATATAACGTGTCTATTAATTTCGAGTCAGAGGCGGACTAAGCAAGCTATTATTGTCAATCAACAGGCGTGAACTCGATTTGTGGTCCATTTTCTCTGCCCAATATGGTGAAGTTGGTATTTCTAATAAGCCAAATTTATAAACTTATTTATTACGACAAAAAATTGGTAAATGCGAATCATAAAAAATAACATGTCACTGCATGTAATAATATTGAAATGTTCGCCAAATTATAATAATAATAATTACCACTTACTTTTCTCCGATTTTTTTTGTGTATTTATATTCTAAATATGTGATGAAATTTACGTGCTTAAAATAAGTCGTGAGCATGAAACAAATTTACTTGTATAGAAACGTTTTTTCGTCATTGAATGCATACTATTTATATATTTTGAAACCATATGAATACTCTAAATGTGGACCATATCGTCACCCTACTAACAGTAGTTAGTTAGCAATACATTGATAA
Organism: Himalopsyche anomala; assembly: GCA_031772345.1. Classification (NCBI taxonomy): domain Eukaryota; kingdom Metazoa; phylum Arthropoda; class Insecta; order Trichoptera; family Rhyacophilidae; genus Himalopsyche; species Himalopsyche anomala. The sequence goes on along the minus strand of CM062833.1, from coordinate 12,843,589 downwards.
CTATGAGCAAACAGCAAATAAAATTAGATCTTTTAGGATAAAGTTTGTAGCTTCGATATTGTACATATGTTACATAGATATATGACGATCTGAAACAAAGAAAGCCAAGAATTAATAATTAGGGAAAATTGTCTGTTTTTAAATCTGCTTTAATAACAATTACCTCTAGAAAATATTTCTGGTTTTTCCAAACTAGTACAAGAAATGCAACAACTGAGTTATTCGGAAAAATGATTGATATCCGAGAATTTCAATGAGTACTTGGCTCATTTTATTATAATTTTGTAACAACAGATATCTTTTTTTCAGAGAGTTCTCAACGATGCATCCACAACTTCACCATCACAGCCCGAACTCTCGTAGCACATCAGCATTAAATTCAGTGGCATAGTTAGAAATTTGGGGCCCTCGTGAAAGCACACGTCTCGCGAAACCCTCCCGCACATTTTTTTTAGTTAGTGTTAAGAAATTTAAGCCACATTTTCTTTGGGCCCCATTTTCACCGGTTAAGTTCTATCAAATTATCGCCGAAATGTCTCTTTGTAGTCAGTGCCCTAGGCAATCCTGGGAATTTTCGGAATTCCTAAAACGAAAAGACATGTGACCTTCTTTTAGCTTTTGTCAGAATTTCCAATTTTAAAAATCCAGGAATTTGTGTAATTCTTGTAAATTTGTGATTTTTAAAGTTTTTGAGCTACTGCTTACTCCTCCATTTATGCGCCCTCTTATGATTTGCGCCCTAGGCAGTTTCGCATTGTGCCTGTATGGTGGCGCCGGCCCTGTTTGTATTTTTTATGTAACAAAAGTTTCTGTAAGTTGAAATCGACTTTCCCTTCATGTGATTACGATATGGAATTAAACTGAGTACTTAACGAAAGCTGGTGGAATCTCAGTTGCTTTTCCAATAAAACAAATAAAGACAGACATATGAAATATCGTTACGCGCATATAAATGATAAAATTAGATTTAAGTGTTTTGTTAGTCATGAAAAATATTATTTTAGAGACCAAGGTTTTCTTTACCCCAGCGCGTTTATATCTTTAAATAAATTTAATTTTAATTTAAATAAATCAATGTTGTTTTGAAATTTACTATGTTCACAGATTTTCCCTACGTGTATTAAATTAACTTTAACGGTGTTCAACAATATTGCTTCGGATGTCGACATATTCCACGTAGACGTGGGTGAGTTCCGACGAATACTATTTTTTATGTATTAAAGTAGAGTTCGTCGGAGCTTACTCAGTTGACTTCTTTGCCATTTTTTTTTCTACTGATTTTAATATTAAATTGTACTATTTTTTTTCTCCATTGTAAAAGTTTTAAATTTATAATTTGTCAACCTTTTGCAATGTTAATTAAATAAATAAATAAATTAAATTAATTGAAAGATATATTGATATATTGAAATTTATGGATCAAAAATGTTTGGATCAAAAAGTATGCCTGTGAAAATTTGACAGAGGGATACCTTAAGCTCCATAGATAATAAGACAGATTAACAAAAAAAAAACACCCTCACAGATTTATGAATGTATTAGTACGTAATAAATAATGTATTTTAAAAAATCTTGCTGAGTAATGATCCTACGACACTGCACAGCGAACCATAAATGTTACTAATTTACCATCTCTACACAAGTTGCTACGTTGAGAACCTTTCTTTTTCTATAAATGATGAGAATTAGGACATAAAGTAGAAGTATGAACAAAACACAACAACATAACGTTTGTAGGAACGAATGGGAAGGAGTAAATATTAACAGCACCGATTGAAGAATAAATATGGGGATCCTAGCCAGGCTCAACCGGATTGAAAAGACAAGGGGCTAGGACAGAACTAGTGGTCAATTAATCGCTCTCACTTTGTCCCATTTATTTAAGGATTGGATGTCTCGCTGGAAATATTTTAGACATAACATACACCAATGCCTTCGAACATAAATCAATTGAAGGAAATGTTGTTCGTACTTGGACACAAATCGGTGAGATCCACCACGGAAACCTCGTCTTCCTCTGAGTGACCACCGATCGACGAATTTTAAAGGATTGAAAAGTTTTAAAGGTTCAATTTCACGGTGAGTTCAAGTAAAATAATAAAAAAACGAATATTGATTTGAAAATTAAAAGTGACAATAAAAAGGGTGCTGGAACGCCGTTCCACCGCATTACATGGGAAAAAAGAACCGCTACTTATCAAACTAAATCATCTTATGCTTACCAGCAAAAACCGGCAATAAAAGTAATCATTAACCGTTTACCGGCAACAGTAAATTGCAATCCCTAGTAGCAAGTTGTTTACAAATCGACGTTTAAGCTCGCTCATGGCTCTGTCTGCTGCCTATCTATAAAAGCTATCAGTCAATCGTCAAGTATTTTTCGCCAAAATGTATGACTTATTTAGAACAACATTCGAGTCGGAGGTTGCAAAACACTATGATAAAAATATATTATTAAATACCAGTCTTGTGATAAGAAGGCATTTAAAAAATGCCACGATTGTTATTGTAGTTAATATAAAGATCTTTATTTTAAATACAACATGTTTGAAAGCAAGTTGTAATATTTAACGACTCATAAATTATAGCACATTACCACACCGATAATGGTGTGTATAAGTAATTAACTTTTTTTAAAGCACGCACAACCTAAACTAATCTAACCAAAAGTCTTTTACTATTACCAAAATTAAATTATGCACAACTTTAAAGTACATAACACCCTAAAATAGTACCTCGAAATCCCTTCTAAGATATTCATTCAAAGGCCGTAGTGCACCGGAGTTGTGCTAACATACATCTAAAAAACAATCAAATTTTCTAGTTGTAAACGCTCAAATAATACTATAAAATAAAATTAACTTGTAAAATTTGTTACGTCTGTAAGCAGATGTTCTAAGTGAAAAATTATTTTGTCTATACAGTGGTGGGCTGTTAATACGTTTGTTAGGGGCTTGCTTAATCTCAGAGCTACTTGTAGTGTTTCGGGGAAAGAGTGGATTTTTCTTGGATCACTTTTATATAATACGCAATTAATAAAGCAATCAAATTGTATTAATATATGTACACATATGATGTATTGATGACACACAACATACAGTAAAACAATGAATATTAATAGCCGTACAATTTAATTATATACATTAGATTGAAAAAGGAAAAACTTCCAAGATTGTCGCAAAAATTGATATTATTTTTTTTGCTCCAATTCCATGTTTCAAACGTTATCGTTAAACCGTTAGTAGTCCTAGTAATTGTTTTCAATTACTAGTATAAGATAATAATAATTATGAATATGACCGCACTTGCGAGAGAAAAAGACGTACGTAACTAAATCACGAATATTGTTTTTTTTATCACTAACATTTTTTCATTTTGAAAAACATACAGTCACGACTGGCAGCACATAAATTATATTTTTTCCATTCTAACATTGATGTCAGTGTACTAACTTTTATGATACAAACTGTGTTGGTATTAGGCAACAAATTTGGGTAAAATAACTGATCGTTACTATATTTACTAACTTAGAATAATTATTATAATAAAAAGTAACGTAGGTGGAAAGTTACATGAAAAAGTAAACAATATAAAAGCATAAAAAACATAAAAAAACAACATAAAAAGTAAATACTTCCCAATATTGAGAGATAGTTAACTTCATGTTACATATATTTTTTGTTACACTTTTGTTTATTGGTAACCATGAGCGTAAAGAAGCGATACTCAACCTGTGGCTCATTCAGATTTCATGTGAGGCCAAAACAATCATAGCCACCTGATAATTTACGTAAACGAATGAGTATTTTGAATACATGTGTATTTTTCTGTACATACTAACATTTTAAACTATTTTTATTATGTTCAGGGATGGCGAACCTTTTTTGGGTCCGAGTGCCAACAATCTTCAAATATTATTTCTCGAAGGTGTAGCGTGTCCAAGCAGTAAAAAATAGAAATAATAAAAAAATGATATTTTTAAACGACTGTCGTTTATCCTGGGAAACATTTGAAAATTAATAAAACGGAATAAATCAATAGTTCACGGAATATTTAAATAAAATTTTATTAAAAAAAAAAAAAACTTGGAAATCGTTCGCGTGCCATCCAAATTCTCAAACGTGCCACCTTGGGCACGCGTGCCATAGGTTCGCCATCCCTGCTATAGTATGTGGTATATTTACGTATTACTATTAATATGCTGCGGCCCATGTATTGTAGAAAAAACCGACATGCGACACAGACGAAAAAAGCTTGAATGACGCTGACTTAAGGAAATTTAAATTCTTAAACGTCTGTGACAGTGACATATATTAACAAAAAACAAAATGCATTATACCTGCATTACCAACTAAAGAATTATCCGGAGAGCAACAAATTTTTAATTGTTTTTAATTCGTTTTAATATATTTTTTCTTTTGAGTTTTGTTTTTATTGTCTGTTAACGTATTGGCAGCCCACCGTTGTCTAAAACCGTGGCCCATGAGTAATTTGTATTTAGAGCGATGACCTAAACCAATTATTCTTTCGTTTTTATCGAGTGATTGAACTTTTGTTGCAAAGCTCCATTTGCAGTCTATAATCCATATACGTCATCCCGTAAGCGGATATGGTTCAAACTCCCTCAATGAAAGGCCATTATAAGTTCGTAATAAAAATGGCTAAGTGCAAATGCCTCATAAATTATAAAGATCAAGGCTGATTTACAGATAAAATATAAAATTATCTATGGTATGAACGATCAATATTTCAATGGTGCAATACTAAACCATCACCTAAAACGATTTAATTACACATAGTGACGCCACTTCGATTTAATCTAAATTGCTCACCATCTTCCTTTCTATTTTACGACAAATTTGTTTTTTTTTTTTATAAATTGACCCGGTAAATTTAAATCCTCATACATAATGACGTGAACATTATGAATCCTTGAAAGTTATTGAATACGTTCGATTTTTTTTAAAATAACATTAAAACAAATAGGGGCAGTTTAATTTGATTAATTATATCATGATAATATAATTTTTATTTTTAATTTGATATAATAAATACGATGGTCATTAATTTGGTTAATTGATTTATTAAATACTAATTGGTAATCCATCAGATTTATTAGTACATTTAATTAAGAATATTTATTTAAAATATCGTATTTATGATAGGTACTGCTCACTTTAGTTTTTTTTATTTCTTCGTTAATTACTCTATTAGTCTTTGTATAAAGATCACTTCTTGTTTAAATTAATTGGTTTGCCAATAGCTACCATTTTATGAAAAGGAAGCAAATTAAATGGTCAGAATTTAAATCAATGTATGGTCAGAATAAAAATATGAACTGTCAGAATAATAATATATACGGTCAGAATATTTTATAACAATTTTGGTTAAGTTAGGTTAGGTTAGGTTTTTTTTTTAATTTCATTTAAATTATGACTATTTATTCTGACCAATATATTATGACCATTTAATATAAATTCTGACCAATGTAATATATATTCTGACCGGAACAATACGAGCCAATTTATGAAAATACATTTGTGTATTTGATTTAAACTAAGCAAAAATGGTTCCGTATATTAAAAAAAAATATATAATTGTTGAATATTTATTATGATGTTGCAAATAAATCTATCGATCACACAAATTTGTGTTAAATTTTTATCGCAATTCACTAAGCAAGAGGAGCGGGAATGAATCTGATAAGCCCCTTGCTAGCGACCCTGTCTGATATAGTTTAATGATAATAAAAACATTAATATCAATGTCAATAATTTTGTGCACGTTTATAAAGTTGTCCCACTTTGTTTTAAGTACCTGTATTAACAAAATTTAATTATTTTTTTGTCTTTGTATTTAGGACATTTACCACATAATTGGCAGGTATATATGGCCTCGATCAACCCTTACATAAACCAATACGTCAAAGTGTATATTTAAAATAATGACCTGCTATTTACTTTTATTATGTAATATATAATATTTTATGAAATTAATCGCTTAAAATTCTTGTCTATAATTAAATTATACCTTTGGTCTAGTTTAAAACTTGTTATACAGTAGCGTACATCACGAATATGATGCATTTTAAATAAACATTCTCTCGAGCAACGCGTTTTGTACAAAAACTCATATGTAAAACAAATAATGGTAAGCTATTGATTAAAAAATGAACACAATACTTAATACCTTATTTTATTTAATCAATCTTTGTCTCTGTCAATCTTCTGAACAATCCTTTTACTGCCCCGATGTCTTTCAATGTGACATGTTAAAATTTTCAAATTGATAAATACGAAATGCCCCGTCACTTATTTACAATGTTAAACTGTCAATATGCCATAAATTACATGTGAAACTGTCAATAAAATTTCACAAAACGAAAAGTCAAACGTCAAAATATTTGTCATTACCGCGTGTTGTATAAAATTGGTAGCAATTCTGTCCGTGTAAATAATTATTAAAAAATGTTACGTCAATGTAAATAATTAATTTGATAATAAATTTGCATAATTTATCTATTATACACTTAAAAAAATATACAATATAACGACCACCACGGACGAGGGGCAAAACTTTAAGTTTATATCACGTGCCGCCCACAAGTCGCAGAAGCATAAATATGTATATGTTGGGATAGTTTCAACGATGTCATTATGCTGAAAAAGCTTTCGAATTTATTTTATAATTCATATGTAACTAAACACTCTTCTTTTTCTTTATTACATTGTAGACAGAAGGAAAAATAGTATTTTTGAGTTTATATCCTGATAAGATAAATTAAAGTTAATTAGTAATAATTGTCGAAATATTAAGATTATTAGTGACATGTTTTTCATTTTGATTTCTTACGTCTTACGTCTAACCACATTTTTACTGTATCTGGTTATCATTATCTTCAAAAATAAAATTGAGTGATCGGGTAACAATCGGTTGGGTAAAAGATGCTATAATTTTTTTTTGTGTTAACATTATTATATTATTTGAAGTCATTAATACTATTAATACGCCACCACTGTTTTGTTGAAATGTCATATAAATGAGCCCTTGCGTTACCATTTAGGAAATGTAGTGCTATATCATGTCCGAAAAGCGGTCACATGCTGGCATTATGAGAATGCGTAATATATTGTGTTTATTCGTTTGCAGGGGCGTAGTGAGAAAATAAGCTTAGCCTAAAAAAGCTAAGATACTTTTTTGTGGGGGATATGGCCTCCTAATATTTATCTCAACATACGTTTTTCTCATCGAGAACTTTTCTTTACTTAGTACCTCAACCACTCTTTTTTTTAAAATAACTCGCTACTCAAAGGGTTAATCCAGTGTTGGTGTATTTACTATACAAGTTTGATAAAGCACCATTTTTATCGATAGTTATTATTAATGTAGATTTAAAAGCAATCAATCGTTTTTGCTTTTTAATTTTTAACATAAAATATGGAGACTAGAGGCAATAACCTATAAGCTCAAATTATGTTTTTAGCTATTATTAAAATGGTGCTAAATCAAAAAAAGCCTATCTCAGTTATGCAACACTCGTAACTCCTGTCACCTGTGACATCATGTCCATCCAGCAAAGTCACGGTATTTCAACAATCCGTATTCTCCCAAGGGTAAAAAAAATACATTTTTGTAGATTTCTTCTCATCTTGGCGTAAGATATGTCCAGCCTCCGTAGGCGTTGAGTTTTAACTAAGACCGTGGAGTTAGATTCGGACCTCGGATCTGTTAAAAAAGATGAGAACTCAAACTCGTTCTTTAAATTAAATTAAAATTAGAAAGTTATTCATTTAAGAAAATATTTAAAAAAACACTAAGACTACATATATATCATGAAACTTTGTATTTTATATTAATCGTAGTCGGACCATTTCGACTTTGGAAAGGAAAAGGAACTTAACCCACACATTTCTTTTTTGTAACAGGCACAAATTTTTTGATAATTTTGGGCCAAAAGAAAATTATAAAATATACACATCCCTAAAGTGTGCGGAGACTTTTAAAGTGGTATTTAATTGATTTAATCTAATTTTAATTTAAAACATTGTTGAAGAAGAACCTTTTTTAAAGTCCTTTTCCCGGTTGCAATTTTCACATTTCCGTCTTTTTTTAAACTTAAAAGCTAAATTTAGATACTAAGTTTTCATTTTCAGGTTAACATCCTTTTGATTGAACGGGTTGTAGGTATATCAAGTTGTTTACATTGTGAATATTAAAAAAATGCTGTTTTGAAAATATTGTGTGTCCTTTTTTCATTGCACAGTCGATTTGTAAATGTGGTTTTTCATTACTTCACAGCATGATTTTAACAAATCATATCAGACCGTGCTATTTCTAAGCTGTGTAAAAATAAAACAACGTGTTAATTAAAAATGGAAAATTATGTTCGTACCTGTTAACGAAATGGACAGCCTTAAAATTGAATAATCGGCGCGTGTAGTAGGCAACATTCGTTAAATACAACTTAATGTGATATCTCTCTGGTCTACACTATCAATACCACAATACCAATAATGGTACTAACATACTGCCCAGTGACTAGGTCGTGACCATCGTGTCAAAAAAATGAATTCCACCAGTAGCGTTGCAACGTAGGAAAAACGTCAAAATAAACATTGCAAAAAGACAAATGTTGAGATAGCTATATCCAACGCACAGTACAGTATAAATTGAATCATCGAGCACATACATTTTAAATATTGCATAATCAATATAAAAAAAAAACTATCTGAGTCCGAAGGAAAGAATCATTACACAAATTCTTATATCTTTTAGTGAATTCTTTTTTTCTTTTCATTCTCTTTTTGCGCGGAAACCAGCTGTGTAAAAATTAATCGTGTATAATAAATGAGATTAAAATAAACTTGTATTTAAAAAAAATTAAAACACGATTTGTTTTGAAAAACTTTTAATTTTTTAGAAGATCAGGAGCGATGTTGCTCATCACGTCAGATAATTCAGTTGCGATATCGTCTTGTCTCGAGTCTTATCGGGCATAAATATTTTACGTCGTCTACAGAAACTATTATATCTTTTCAGAAACTATTATAAATGGTATACACGTTATCAATTCAACTCTTCAAACGCCTTTATTATTGATTACTGAATTTATGATTATAAATTTATCTGAAGCCCATAATTATAAGTTATGATGCTAGAAGCACTGAAACAAAATGGCGAAATGCTTACGTGTCAGACTATTACTTCTACGTTATTCTTTGTCCTTCAATTTTAATAGTTGTTACTTTAACATCTTAAAATGCTTATAAAATGTTAGCTCCTTTTAGCGTAAGACAAAGTCCTGATTAAATGTAGCAATATCAAAAAAAATGGCACGATATCGATTAAATTTACAATTACTAATTAAACAATTACATTGTAATGTTTACGACAACTGACGACTGCGAAATAAGTCACGACTTTTTGAGAACAAAAATCACTTTCAGACCACTACACGACTGACATTTCAAATTTAAGGTCTGCTCCAATTAATTGACACAATGGCGTATTAAAATCAAATCACTCGATATACTTGAAAAAAACTACTTAGCAATTTTGTAATTCTAGAAGTGTACACTAAAATTATAAAATTGAATATCTTTATAATGAAAAATGAGCGAGCTACTATAGTTTTTTTTTATTATTCGCTATTATATTATATTAATGAATTATTTTTAGACCAGGGCTCAAATTGTAACGGTTCAAACTGGAATATCGTAATATTTCAATCGAAAATAGTTTAACAAAATGTGCATCGCTTGTATCAGTGATAATCTCTAATATAAATAAAAAAACCGAATTATAAAAAGCAGTCAGCAGAGAAACAAGTTAGGTTTTCGATATATTACCTATAATAGTTTAGAATTTTTACAGCTATATTGTTTACAAATATCAATACTTTTTTGATAAATCAAACAACTTATAGTGAAATATATATACATTTTAATGTTTAGCTTTTTTTACGTTATAATTTCTAACAATCAAACACAAATAAACTAGTTCAGCCAAATATGCTTTTTTTTATTAAAATCAGTGTTCTTTTGTTGAAATACAAGGAAAAGGCGATCATTTTAGCTTTTGAATTTTCATGCAAGCTTATAATGCTCTCCAAAGGAAGAAGGTAGTTCCTCACTATGAATCAATTCGAGAAAAATGACATAATATGTTTTTTTCAAATATCAGAACTGCATATGTACACTAAAGAATACTAACTTCGTAACAAACACGTAATAACTGCGATACTTAAGTAGATGTCCGCCTGAAGAAATTGCTGAGGAATTCCAGTTGTCGCCTTTTTGCTATGAAATGTGTACGATTTTCCTCGATGACAATTTTTTTACAAAAGGATCTAAGTAATTATTCTGATTGTAGAGTGAATAAAGTGAATAAAGTGTAAAGAGCAAATAAAAAGATCGACATTTTATGTTACATAGAAAATTATAATAATAATGTATAAATGCATCAATTTGACAAAAACAAAATGAATATACAGGACAATTGCTTCCCTTTAAATCAGAAATAATAATAATTGCCCATAAAAATAAATGCATTTTACGGCAAACTGGTATAATTAATGCACTAACTGAGTTATTCCTGACAACGAATTTATATTCAAAAAATCTCTTTGTACGCTTAACTCATTTTGTCAGATTTTTTCTGTCATCATTCGCAATAAGATGAGCATTATGGTCCATCTTTATTTATTAACATAATATCCAGTATCCATGTAAATAAGTTAGTACGTCGATCTGCCTGTTCAGAGACGGTACAAATATGAAGGTACGTGTAGAAAAGCGTCATGTGGAACTTAGTCAATATACCAGCGGTCGGTAAACTTTTTGAGTTTACGGACCACTAAATTCACAATAAATAAAAGTGATCAAATGCGTCTAAAATGCAATGCAAAAGGACCACCAAAACTTACTCGCGGACCACACTTTGCCGACCGCTGCCATATACGACCTGTTTTGAGAGACGAGTAGAAAAAGAATCAAAGACGCCCGTCTGTAAAATTGTGGCATTTGAAAAAAATATATATCGCCTTAAACTTATTTGAGAAAAGTTGGTTGGTAAAAAATAGATAGTGATCCAAATGATAAATCCCGTAGCATCCATATTTTATGCTACATAGGTAATTATAATATCAAAATGTAGATAGATTTAGATACAAATAAAATTGAATAGGCGGAGATAATTGTTATCTTTTAAATTTGAATTATAAATAATTGCATATAAAAATATGTTTTTTTCCTAACTGTTACAATACATGCACTGATTAATTTATTCTTCACAAAGAATAAAACTTATGTTCAAGAATCTCTTACTGTACTCGTCTAATTTTTGTAAATTTTGTAAGCTGCCAACATTTGCCGAACGAGTCGCAGATCGCTGAGCGGTAGCCTGTACCGTTACCACTCGGCAACGGCCAACAGCAACCGTTATGAAGTAATCGGCTTGGATTATATTTTCGAAACGATATTGACAAAGCATAAATTAAAATCAATCTACATGAAATTCTCCACTTATAATTACGAAACAGCGTAATCTTTTTAATCACCGCGGCGTCGACGATCAAGACCGATACGAAAATTAAAAGTGAAGGTTCATTCTAGATAAATTGTTTCCACGAGACGTCCCTGGACTGGCGACAGGTCATGTGACATATTAAGGCATTGGTATGTGACAGGTGCCCACCAGTGGCGCCTCGGGGTAGTTCCAAATAAACAAACAAACGATAATAATGTATATTATTAAATCAATATCGGCGGATAATAAATCTTGACTGATTGAAAAAGGAACAAGTGCTAATGCGCACGATTCAAATTTACGAACGGTTTTTATCAGGGTCAAACGACGAAAATAATTAATAATTGTGTATGTTCATTTCATTTAATTCCATATATAATTATTAAGGACGAAGAATTGGTCGAAACCAAACCACCTATCCATTCTTGCCTTCATCTTAAGTAATTATGTTTATCGGACACTCGGAAAAATAATCTCGCCATCTTACTGTTATATTTGTGATTTTTGGTCTATTTTTATAAAATACTTCCATACCTTCAACTCAGATAGAGTCCGCAAAAATCATTACATTTAATTGATCACATTTTAAAGAACAGTCAAATTTTTGGTAAAAATATTTTTTCCGTCAGTCCATATCCGTTTCAAACAGGGTTGCCAAACGTCACGACAATTTGAGCGGGACTGTGCTGAGTTCAATAGACAAATCCCAACTCCCGCATTGCAAGTCTCTCTAAAAATGCTAACACAAGAAAATGTATACATGTATAAAGATCTTCGAAATAGTAAATATCCCGATCTGTGATTTTGGAAATCTGGCAACGCGTATTTCAAATGTGGAACATTTTTTACAATCAATGCTTGTAACTCATTTGCTCAATATCTCCTTTAGGGTCAGGACAGGACTAGTGATTAACCAATCACTCTCGAAACTCCTCGGTAATTTTATGATTGGACAGGGGGAGTTTAGAACGTCACAAACACCCATGCCTTCAAACAGAAATCGATAAATTGGTTGAAATTGGCTGTTAATACAAGGACTTAAGCCCAAGAGATGCTTCACGGATTCCAACAACGTTAACAATGTATACGTTTTTAATACATGTCCGCTCTTAATGTGGAGCATATGACCTCTTAACGGATGTATCATAACAGAATTTTTCTATTAGAACTGGTTGTTACTCAGTTGCTCAACCTCTCTTTTATTTTCGAAGAGAGAAGGAATAAGAAAGATAGAGTAATTGTAACGAGATTGTGTTTTAAAAAACAAGCGATAGCAAAGCTTCAAGACATATTTATTTAAAGATAATTTTTGGTAAAACCACAAATGGCTTTCTTGCAAAATGACAGATTCAAGTTTACATTTAAGCTGCATACAGTAAAATCGACTACAATTAATGTAATTTTACATTTTTTAAATTTGATTAACTTAGAACCCTTTGACGTGTACAATTAAATATAACGCTCTTTCTAAGCTCTTTTTAGAATTCAAGTGAGAGGTGGGAAGGAATTTAAGACATTACATACATCCATGCTATCGGACAGAAATACATAAATCAATTGAAAAATCAATCTATAAAAACTGTCTGTACTGAACAATAATAATTGTATAATTTAATAATACTTACATGTCAACAGAAGTAGAAATGATGAAACGCTGGCCATTTTTGCGAAGTTCACTGTACACTTTTTTAAAAAATATTTTAAAGAATAACACTTATTAAAAGTAAGTCTTCTTTTGTGTTGATACAAAGTAGATTCTTCTAAAATTCAATGAACCTTACTAACATATTATTGAAGTAACTATTAAGTGTAACATATTTTTTTTTCAAGACCATGTATTGTAAAATCGTTTGATTTCAATTATTTGATCGATTAAGACTGGTTTTGATTGTAACGTGATACAAATAATAATAAAGTAGTTCCCGGGATTTAGGTACAACTCAGGCTAGTCCTCTATACAAAACTTCGTAGGAAATTTACGTTACTTTCTAGATTAATTCACACAAAGCCAAAGTTTAATACATACACATATTCAACAGTGTCGATCTGGAATAAACTAATGCATTTGTAAATTACAAATATAGCCTCCGTTTATAAAGTATTTAAAAATCAATCCAACGTTAATGAGACAATTATACATAGTATTATTGACAGCTTGTTTTTTTTATTATTTACAATGCGTTTCCGTTACAATTGGTGTTATTATGACACTGATTAAACTGCCAAAGCAAACTCAATTCTATATATTTTTTATTACAGATCAATAGCCGGAAACAGCTGTCGATATACCTGATATAAAATGATGTAATAAAATTAATTAGTTTGTTGTCACTACTAAGTGAGCTAATGTACTTTTACTATTATATTCAACACTGCAATTATAATTAGCACACGTTTGATACATATAAAATAATATCGATTAACGTTCGTAGATATACAATACGATATAAATGAAACGGTATATGTTATGTGCATATTAAGAAGATTTTTAAGTGTTTTTTATTGATATTGTTCGCTTAAGTGAAAGATTTAAAAAATATGATTTAAATATAAAATAAAACGCGAACTTTGAAACGTTGTTATGATGAATATTATCGTTGAATTATATTTTTACCGATACAATTATATCAGTATATTTTGATTTAAGATTTATAATATTTAGTTCACAAAGTATTTTCAAGTAGCTCCGATAATATTTTGCAACCCTTATATATAATATGTATAGTGAGAAAAATCAAAAAATACTTTGATTTCAAATGACAGCTTTACTGCAAAAACACATCTACGAAATCAGCGCTAAAGCAAGTCGTCGTTTTGTTCAATATAATTTTAATTTTAAGGTTTTCACTGTCAATACTAGGTAGATTCATGGAAGTTCAATTTTATATTAAAATTGAATTTAATAACTTTGTTATTCCACTTGTTGTGTTACAAAATGTGAAACGTGTTTCGCCTCTTTGAGAAGCATCACCAGGCGGAACATCGCAAGGTTAACAAATTAAACTGTTACTGTGTATTCGTTATCCTTACGATGTTACGTCTGAAGTTGTTTCTCAAATATGCGAAACACATGTCACATTTTGTAACACAGTAAGTGGAATAACAAAGTTGCCAAATTTAATTCTATAATAAAACATTCAAATTTGTACTAATCCAATTTTTATGTTATATGATCAGGACCGGTTACGTTAATAACAGGCTTTATGAACTGATAACATTTCAAATCAATGAGTGAAACTGGTCCTGATCATACACAATAAAAGTGAGCTTTAATTTTTTGAGACAATACATTTTACCAATTTGAATATATTATCCGAACGACATTTCAAATCAATCCAAATTATTCAAATAAGGTCCAAAATCTCAACTATCATTTCTAAATTTCAATAAATAATCATTCCGTACTATGTAAAAAGGTCTAAAACTTCTGGCTAAACATTTAAGAACAAGTCAGTGTTAACGAACAAAAATTCACGTGTTTTTGTGGAATAGAAAAATTAATAAGCCGTTTAAAAAGCATATCGAAATAAATTATATATGCCTAATCCGATTATTTGGAAACTTTCGGAACCTACTGGTAAATAAAGTTACGCTTTGATAAAAAAAAATGCTTGATTTTATCAAAGATATGATTTAAAATTAGTGTAAATTTTTAAGTATAGTTATGTTTAAATTTATTTATAAATAACAAATTTTAAATACTGTTATTACATTTAAGATTAAACTTTCACTGTTGACTATTGCTTTGTAACTGATTGTTACGGTTCAAATCTGATTAGAGGCGGCTGAAAAATGTTATCCCTTCTCAAAATATCGACACTTTTGATATGCAATGCATTTATTTGACCTTACCTGAGCATGATTTATCGGAGTACACGAGTAATTTAAGAGGGAACACCAGATCTAGAAAAAATCCAGGGGCGCGCTGTCAGTTTTTCGAAAAGCGGCTCGCTATTATCGGACGATCTAACGAAAATAATATCTACAATCGTAACAAACTTTCAAGACATTGTCATTATATTATAATATTATTAATACTCATTAAGCTAAGCGAAACCGATCATGCATTTGATAAAAACTTATAGTATATATTTTCAGCGGTGGGCTGCCAATATCTTAACAAGGGGCTCGGTAAATGTTATTCATTTTTTTATCCATGTCCGCTCCCAATGTCGAGCATATGGCCTCCTAATGAAAGTATCTCAACAAAAGTTATTTTTCTACGAGAACTGCTTGTTATTTAGTCGCTCAACCTCTCTTTTCTAAAGAAAAAATGAAGGGACAACTAATTTTCAAATTTAACCATCTACAGAAATTGCAGTTATCTGATGATTTGATCTAAGACGAATGATTTTCGGAGGGGCTCGCGCGAGCACCTCCGAGGCCCCTCCAGCTCACCCCTGAATATGCCAACTGAAAACAGAAAATTTCCAATTTTACTTTATTTGTCAATTAATAGGTAAGATATATTTATTGTACTTATAATATATACAGTCGAATGGTTATCCTTAAAATGTAAGTTGACAAGGAGGTATAATATTAATATATGAATCGCATGTGTCATTTTTAGAATTATTGTATTTAAGATTGACATTCGCTTTTAATTTAGTCTGTCACTTATTTTTTGATGTTGTTTTGGATTAAACGGCTATTCATAAAAAAATAAAGTGCACGCTCTGTGCGGCCTAGTGTTGCCAGCCGGTGGCTTGAACAGCGGCGTATCCACCTCATGGCAGAGTCATGCACATGCACGAGGGCCCAGCGAAAAGGGGGGCCCAAATTTTTACACACACTTATCTATGATACCAAAAAATAAAAACTGATACCATATTTTAAGACGAATTATTTGCTCCAACACGATTCCCAGAAAAAAAATAGAGTATAACAGATTTCCCAATAACGAGAAATTCAACTACACTAGAGAGTAATAAAAAACAAAAGGTTTCAATGGATCCTAAAACATTAAACCTTTACGTGTCAAGACATTTTTAGAGATGAAAGCGATTTATATCCAGTCCCTCATAAAAGTCCCCGTATATAATCAAGAAGCGATGAATAGTATATTTTTTTTCCTAACAATAATAATATTTGGTGTGATTAACATAATTATTGAGTCTTCATTATTAAACGATTTTATATCCCCCAATATTGTTATTTTGTCAAATAACATGGTTTTTTAAATGCAGGTACCCAATCTTAAATTATTCTTGAATTTTAACTTTTTTTACACATGGATTTAAAACATGGAAAAAACTCGCGCCGGCACTGATGAAGAATATACTATAGTATTATATGTTATATATACCAGGGATGGGCTGGGGGGGGCTCGGGGGGCTTGAGCGAGCCCCTTGTTAAATTTCGACGCGGCCGGCGAGCCCCTTGTTAATATAAGAGAATACAATATTCTCAGATCATATTAGTATGTAACTGCAATTTTTTACTTATATATTATCTATGACAGCGTCAGTATACAGAGTGGTACATATTAGTCATAAAGATTAATAATTTTACGGCAAATTGCATATCGTTACATATTATAAGTGTATTAAGTAACAATCGATTGATTATTGCATATAAGAGTGATATAAAAATTCACTCCTTCCCCAGAACACCGAGAATTGATTTGAGAGTAAGCCGGCAGCCCATCGCTGGTTTGAAGGCATTATGCCTGAGATTTACCGAGCCCCTTGTTAATATATTGGCAGCCCACCGCTTGGTATATAAAAAGATTTTCAAGCTCTTCTAATAAAAGAAAAACTCGCTTTAAAACAACAATTAAAAATATTGCAGTTAACAAAAGTAAAAAGCTTTTCCAAAATTGAATCTTACATCAAAATGTGCTTACTGTCTTTTGTGATCTTTGAACAATACATTGATTTATTTAGAGTGATTGACTACAAAAAAACGTGAATTCATTCAAAATTAGTATTTCCAATATAACGTGTAACCACTTTTAGGGTGTTCACTGTCAATACTTGGTGGAAAGGCATTATATTAATAACAACACAGTGTTTTTATTAATATAACGTTTTACCTTATAATAATCGGTAGCCATCGCCGTGGCCTGATCGTATAGCTCTAAAGCAGTGGCGGGAAACCTGCGGCACATTGGCTACTCTGATGCGGCCTTTTGTCTTGTGCCATTTTTTTGGATTTGATAGATAAAAATTTTTTAATATCGTTTTGAGTGTTTTGACTAATTTACATTGTGAATTCAAAATATTTAGTTTTAGGGGGGGATGTGTCAACGTTTTCTTTACTGCGGCCTTATGTTGAATCAGATAAATGAATGAGGCTTTTAGAAATGAAAAGGTTCCCCTCCCTGCTATTAAGACCATAGTACTAACGACGATCAACATAAGCTATCAGATGTCTGCGGCATTGAATTTAGAAGTCAAGCTAAAGAGCGCTTATACTCAAAGTCCAAGGAATAGAGAGGTGAAAATGTTCGAAGTTTTGTAAATTGATTTTCAATCGTTTATAGATTTGCGTTTGAAGGCATGGGTGTCTGTAATATATAAATTCCCTCAAAGGTATTCGATCTTAAAAACGGAGCGTAGCAAGAGAAATTAACTTACCTCTCGTCGTATACCTTCCTTATCCTTCTACCTTTACTCTCTCTGAAAAAGATGGATTGGGTGACTAAATAACGACTGTTGAGATAAGCTCTATTAGGGGTTAATGTGCTCCATATTGGGATTGAACATGGTTACAAAAAAAAAGGTAATAGCAAGGCAATGGAGTCGGAGTCGTGAAAAACGAGCGAATCGGTCACAAAATTATAGTGATGTGTATTCAAACCACAATAGTCCAAAGTGTTGACATTGCATGCTTGGGTGACAAAAGATGATCTGATGGAAAACATATATATAAGTTCAAATTAAATGATTTAAAAAAATCTTGAAAAGAGACGTCTTTTTTTACACGACTCCACAGCCCTGAGTAATACATAAAATGCACGGTCACCCGAGGTATCATTGAATAAATATATTAGATTACAAAACGTCTATTAAGTAAGGGTCGGAACTGATTGTTTGTCAAATGAGAAGGTGATAAAAAGTAGAAACACTAGACGGATAAGAAGTGGTCACTTAATACTGTATCAAAACTGTACTGATGACCTTCCTGATATCCTGATACGTTTGGCTTTTAAAATAGACAGGCAGGTTCCAACTGCTTTCTAAATCTGGAATGAAACTCAATTAATCTATTATGATTCAGTTGTTGGCTTATTGTTTTATTTTTTTAACTATAGCTATCATTGTTTTCACATATCTATTAATATTGCGATATTTAAAGATTAATCTGGTTTTCGATCGTGTAAGAAGCCCCATGTGGTTAAACGATAATTAAGTTGTAAATACATAGTGCAGAGCCGTATTAATTGGGTTAATATCTTTCCCCAACCAATAGTTTAATGATAAAAAAATATCTGATAAACTGTACTCATTAGTAGTTTTGTTGACACAACTACAGGAAGCATGACTTTTTAATGGCACTTCGAAAATACTATTTTCGGGGAAAATACGAATTCAAGAATGGGTAGATTCCATTGTAAATACAATGGAATCTACCCATTGTAAATACATTAAATTTATTTTTGGTTGTATAATAATATTTAGAAGAAGAGATAGAGCAAAAATGCTTAAAATTTTGAAAATTTAAAAGAAGCAGTTTTCACTTTTAAGGTGTTCACTGTCAATACTTGGTGGAATGGCATTATAATAAAAATAATAAAGATTTTTAGTACTTTTTCCACTTAAAATTGTATTTGATCAGACCGGTTTCGCTCCTCACGAGCATTATCAACTGATAAAGAAATAATTAACAGTGCTATTTATACAAGTTAAATTGAAATCAAAATGTGTTCAAATGCTATCTGCTCTTTATATTATATAATATTTTTAAAAAATATTTCTTTTGTAAGAATTGATATGGTTTTCAAAAATGTCTTTTTCAGATCTTCATTGTTGCTGATTTTGTTGAAGTACATCAATTACATGGAAACGGGAAAACACTAAATCATCATTAAGTTATTCACTTAGAAATGTAGTTTCATATTGTTTAAAATTCCCAAATTTTAATTGTGTTTATAATTAACATAATTTGCCACTTAAAATTGATGATTTTTTAATGTATGTATAGGTGTTAAGCATTTTAATTTGTGTAATTATAATGTATTTGTAAATCCTTTAATTGTAGTAATTGCTTACACTTTGATTCAATTTATGTATAAATAGCACGTTAATTATTTTCTTTATCATTGATAATGCTCGTGAGAGCGAAACCGGTCCTGATCAAATAAATTTTAGTGAAAAGTACTAAAATCTTTATTATTTTTTTGAAGCAGTTTTATTTATAACAATATATGCTTAAACCATAATGTATGTTACTGTTACGATATTTAAATACTTTGATTCTAACATGCAGCACTAACTAACTAGACCAGGGGTGGGAAACCTTTTATTAACTAAAGGCCGCATTCAGTTTTCTGTTTCGACATAAGGCCGCAGTAAATATTGACTTTGAAAAAATCTTTGGCCGGAAACAGTAATTTAAATTTACGAATTTACAAAATTACAGAATTGGCCAGAAGACTGCACCAGAGTAACTTAAAGGCCGCAGGTTCCCCACGCCTGAACTAGACAGTATACATCCCCGAAAAACATTTTTTGTTTTCATCTACTTAGGCAATTCTAGTTAATTTTCTACAAATTGTTTTAAAATTTTCGAAGAGTTTCATTTTTAATTATTAAAATATGTATTATATTCAACAAAATAAGAGATGCCACGGAAGCCGTCACCATTATGATTAGTGCCATAGACTAAAAATCTTACTTTAATAAATTCATTTGAATTTGGAATGCTTGATTTTCGATTTACTTGTCATCAACGTAAACTGTTTCTTTCTTTCTTTCTTCGTTCTTTACCATTTTATAAATATATTCTAGTTTTGGTGACAATGGATTCAATAAGAATACATATACAAGTATGATATATCGTTGTTTTATCATTGCTTGTAATGATAAACTATTGAATATAGCTTAGCTTAAATAATGTCGTAAGTAATTAGTCTGAAATAAATGTTTCTTAGTATAATCACGATTGAAAGTAATGCATTGTTGTTTTATTATTCAAGACATACAGTTCATTCATTGTCTAAATATGCATCAAAATGACAATAGACCCAGCATGCTTTGACCAATTTTATATTTAGATATACAGTTTTGGTAATAGGTACTGTTTTAAATTATATTTAATATAATTTATAAGTGATAATATCGTCAAAGGGAGTTAATCGTGACGTGTGTGTATAAATAGTAATGTGGACAATATATTGTTTGCTATTCATCTTTTACTATTATAAAGAAACATTCCGTTTGATTGTTTACCTGTTATAAATAAAGAAAGGCAAAAAATAATATGATTACACCGAAACATTTAGTGTATGCATAAAATTAATACAAAAAAAAACTGTTAACATTTATCTTAAGTGCTCCTATCTAGAACAGTTGTTTTTTGTCTCTTAACTATGATTACGCGACTCATTATTAGTAAAGACTTGTTAATTAACTTTTTTCAAATAAACAAAAATAATTGTTATAATTATGTTGCGTGGGTGTGGCTCGAAGTTGCCAATTACAAAACGATTCAATGATTTTGTTGAAATACACGTCGTTATAGATAGACTCCAAACTAGTTGCTGTATAGCAGTGGTCTTCAACATTTTATACAGAAGATCACGTTCAAGAATAGCCACATTAGGTGATGCACTAATTTGAAGAAATGTTTACACAATACATACGGCGCTCGTTTTTTCAAAATTTCTTCACATTTTTTTCTTATTTATTTTAAGATAACACGAAGTGGCTTCATAAATTAATATTTTTCCAAACTTTGAACGCAATATATATTTATTTTTACAGTGCATTTAATAAATTTACCCACAACCACAATATGAAGAAAATGATTAATAAAACATGAATCAGTAAGAAAACTATAAACAAGATAACAAGCGTTTTTACAACGAATCAGATTCACATAAACACTACGATGTTTTATCTTGTGATCGCGAGAACGTGATAACTACAGAACGAAAAGTGAAAAGCAAAAAGAAAATTTAATAAGTTTGTTCCGTGGTAAATCGGTACTTGGTCATTGTTAGTTTTTATATTTAGAAATACTTATTTTTACTTATAACTTCTAATTGTATTTTTGTTATTATTTCTTTATGTTTATCAGTCGCATTCACCTTCATTTAAATGTATTGTGTAATCTGGGAAATTTCTTATAAGTTGTATCAGTATTAGTAACGTACCTTATTTTTCGCGGTTGACACATATTAACGCGGACTTTTCAGAAACTTATCTTATAATCTACTGCGTAAAATATATTTGGCATATCTTGCAAGCAAATAATTTAATATATCGTGTTTGTAATACGTATACAGTTATATCCAAAATTGCCAGTCAATATGATATTGTAAATTAATACTCACCAATTTCATTAGTTACGTAGATAAATAGGTCAAATTTTGTCAAAAATCATATCACATTACTAATTCGTAATTCAATCCATTATTTTTAAATGTGATTCATTATTCAAGAATGTAGTAATTAAGGTCATGAACTGTTTTAGAAAAACAGTAACACCGCAAAATTATATACTTCAACAGCCGGCTATTGAACCATCGACAAGACAAAAGACCTTCCGGCAGAGGTCAGTTAATACGCTATTCTAAATTTAAATTGCTAACCGAAGGGTTTATGTATTCATTATTGTTATTTTGGTCACGATTTTGACAGTTAATTTACTTTGCTATGTCGGTAAAAAATTGAATTCGTGCATAAATAATTTTGTCAAGATATTCGGCCATTCTCTGGTGGATGAAGGCCGTATCAAACTTCCTTCGACTCGTGGCAAGGGTATTGAACTGACATGATGATCATCAGGTGATAATTAACAGCTATTTTCGATGAAGATCACAACCTCTCAATGTCGTAAATCTGAGTATAACTCTTAGCTTCCATATCTTCTTAGCATTCATCCATGAAGCCCTCGATGTTCGTTCACGGGGGGACAGTGGCGTCGCAAAGGGGGTGCATCAGGGGCGGACCGTCTCGGGCGACACAATTTTCGGGGCGGCATTTTAAAAAATAAATACTATATTTTTCGATAAATTATATTTATACATATAAAAAAATTAAGCCACCTGTAGTAAAAACTCTTTGTTCATAGATAAAAAATAGTAGAAGTGATTTAAAAACAAAATTGAAAGAAATATTGGGGATGGCCCACGGGCTCTTACCCGGGCTCGGGCGGGTAAGCGCAATTGAGAGTCGGGCTTTGGAATTTGGGATACAATCTGGGGAAAAATCGAGTATTTCAAATTTCTCGGTGAGCTAAAAAAAAAAAGGACTTTCGGAGATAATCTGGGAAAAAGTATAGCAAATCGAGGATTTCAAATTTCTCGGTGAGCTAAAATAAAGAGTTTCGGGTCGGGTTCGGGTAACAAGTGCGGTATTAGACTCGGGCCCGGGCCGGGTCGGGCGTGAGTTTTTCGGGCTCGGACCGGGTAGTTTTGTAAAATTTTGGCCCGTGCAGACCTCTAGCGGGAGGATAAGTGTAAAAGACGTAAGTATCCTCAGTAAAAAATATTATCAGTCATATAGATCAAAGCGTTAACAAATTTAGTATTTAACTGTATTACAAGTGTTAAGGTCTACAGTGACACCTATAATTAAGACAAAATATTAAATAGCTTATTTACAAAGGCTAAGCGTCACGGTTTACAGAGACATCTATAATTAAGAAAAAATATTAAATCGCTTAAATACAAAAAATCGTTTGATTAATAGAATCTAGCTTAATAGGGTTTTCAAATCATCACAGTTGAGTTGAGCATTCCTTACTATCATGTTGTAATAAAGTTTATTTGTAAAAAACGAACAGGAAGCCAATGGCGTGCTTAAGCAGGGACCTCCTTTTTTCAATAAAAAATCGCATCTCAACCAAAACGCACTATTTATTTTTGAAAAAAAATAC
This sequence comes from Himalopsyche anomala, assembly GCA_031772345.1. NCBI lineage: Eukaryota > Metazoa > Arthropoda > Insecta > Trichoptera > Rhyacophilidae > Himalopsyche > Himalopsyche anomala. Next base: position 12,820,018 of record CM062833.1, on the reverse strand, counting down.
CAAGTATTAATTTTATTTTCAGCTTTTATTGGAAAGTCATACCTAATAAAATTTTGAAATAGTATTGGTCAAATGGAGAATTTAAAAAAAAGTTAATGTAATTATTGATGTATTTCATTTTGTTAATGTTAATAATTTAAAAAAAAAAAAATAGTGCGTTTAAGTCAAGATGAGATATTTCATTGGAAATTTTATTGCCATTTTAAAATTTGTTTTAATTAAAGGTGTCGCTGTAAACCGTGACACTTACCCATTATATTCGGATGTACAATTCCATCTCTGTCTTATAATTTATAGTCATAATTTTCAAAAAAAAAACTTTAATCCATTAGCAATAAGTTTAAATTCCTAGTATTAACTAGGAATTATTGACCGCATAAACAGTAACATATTATAGACCGTGAATAAAATATATAAAATTGAATTTTTAAGCAGTGTGAACATTTTCCTAGTCCGCTATCTATATTTCCCAATTTTTTCCCAGCAATAGTTTTCAAATCAATTGTGTCACTAAGTTTACTTCTTCCATCAGAGAAGATAATTACTTTATCTGGCTAGCCCTGTTCTTCAGAATAGTGAGCAATAACGATAAAACAGACACCCATGTCTCGAGATCAAAAACAATAGTCATAATATGTCATAACATTGTCATAGCTATAAAACATAATTAAATTTCAATCGTTCAAATTCATCATAGCAGTTTTATTTTTAAACAATTAGTAGGCTAAGCGCACACGGCGCAGAACAGCAGAGCACAGAATTGACAGATGCAGGCAAGCAAAGCAGACATGTGGAGCGAGTGTATGCTAATAAAAACCTCAAGTGACATAACTGAACGAGATGGAATATATAGATAATGTGGAACCTCGATCTACCGTTCACATGGATCGTTTATTTTTCATACTTCAGCCCCAGCCAAACACCCACTAGAACAATGTTAATATCCTCGACTTATCATTTCAATATTGTGGTCCCGTCACAAATATTATCCCAATTGACTGTTTTTGTTGAAATTTTCCATTTTGCTTAAAAGTTAATCGATTATTAAAAAACAAAAAAATATTTTGTCACACAGGGACATCTCTTAGAATAATAGCGAAATACTTAGAAGTGACGAATTACAAATATTACACTGAAACCCCGATCCTACGTTTTCCAAGGGACCGGAAAAAATCAACGAATAATGCGGGAAATCTTCAAATAATACCAAAAAATGTTTAATTTTCAATTAACTCATATATTATATTTCACTTTTTTATTAAAGAATATATAAATTTATTCTTTAATTGCTTAATTAATAAATACTAAGTTGCCTATTCGTAGTTGGGTACTTACATTTTGACAGACACCCACCCTTCAAACACGCGTACTTTTCTAAGTTAACTTTTTTGCTATATTATTTTTTTCAACGCCTTGAATTGTTTTCAGTTTCTCAGCTAGAGTTCTAGTTTTTTTTATTTAGGCATTTTAGTTTTGACTTTTGAGTTGGAAAAATTCGCGCAACCAGATGCGATGTAAGACTAGTAAATTTATTATAAAGTCTTTAGTCGAGTAAAAAATAAACGATCCATGCAAAAAACAAAGATAGCGAGAACGGAAGATCGGGGTTCCACTGAAAAAAACGCAAAACGAAATACGAAGCAAGACTATTTATGAGAAATATTCAACGAAAACGGTCAATCGGGATAATATTTGTGACGGGACCAAAATATTTAAACGATAGATCGAGGAAAACGGTAAATCGGGGAACGATTAATGCGGGATTATTTAACATTGTTCTTATGGGTGTTTGGCCGGGACCATGAAAAATAAACGATTCATGCGGGAAAACGAACAATGCGAGAACGGTAGATCGGGGTTTCACTGTACATTGATTTCAGAAAGAGCTTCGCTGGTCAACCAAAGCGCCACTATGCAGAATTTCGAAATGCATCACTGTGCGTATACTATATTATGTTGGAACCCTCATTAGAAGTCATGATTTTTTGAAATTTCATTTATTTTATATACTTTAAAATAAAACTTACGTATGCAAAATCATTTTGCATAATATATTATATTATAATTAAGTTTGCGTATCTTATATGATCATAATGATACAAATGCACACTGTGTATTTATTTGTTTTTATCATAGTTTTTATCATACTTTCAATATATTTACAAAAAAAAGGATATATTTATTTGGTTTTATTATCCGAAGAAATTCGCAACCTGTTGAGTACTGAAATAATAATACCTCATGGCACTGCAAAGATTAAAAGTAAATATACACTTTTTTTCATCATAGAAATACCAAAATCGACTTTTCAACAACCAAATAAATAAAAACCAAATATTTTTCTTGAAAAATTCATTTATTGTATCGCATTTCATCATGTTCAATAGATTCCGACAGGAATAAAGTTTTTATAAAATTAGAAAGAACATTCTTAGTTTCAACATCGCCCTAACTCTGAAAATATTTTGTGATACTAATAGTATAGATTGAATATGGGTACAAGATGGTAACAATCAGTTGGTGAAATTCAAAGCATACAGATTGAATAAAAAATTAATATTCAATAAACAAGATGTGAGATTTCTTTTACGACCAGGATTAACTTATAACTGTCGGTGACAACTTTTCATAATTTAATTACAATAAAAGGTCAGTTTTCATAATAAAAGCAAATTTTAATTTATAACAGCAAATGACCGAATAGATATCATAAATACTATTTTTATGGTTTTACAAATAAACCTCACAGATAAATGCAGAAGGTTACATTATCCAGTATGCGAAACCTCTACATTATTACAGTTACTTTACAAAACAATGAAATAGGAACATTTATTTCATCCGTAGAACAACTAAAGAATTCCAAATGCCGGCATCCATTATTGTCTGGGACGAGTCGGTTAGCACTTTATTTGGGAAAGTCGTCTGGAGGGTGAACGTTCTCAGCTGGTATGAAGGCACAGCACTGCGAATATAATGACAAGTGATTGTTAAGGAAACAATATTGATAAATCGCAATGTAAGCGTTCGGTAAATAATCTTTGCTCATACTGTGGGAATGTTTTGAGATGAATACCAAACAAGCAGAGCTGTTTGTTGTGGTCCGCCCTCATATGAGCCCAATAGGCTACGCTGACCTGATCTCAACCGAGGCCAATTTTAAGGCATTCGATAAATTTGCAACATCATATGGGAAACGGGATATTCTTCACTACTCTTTAAATTCAACACAGAGTAGATTATACTTTTCCGCTACGGCAGATTCTCAGTATACGGATACACAGGATATTAAATATTACTTAAACTAAATGGCTGGGCAAGCCACATTCTCTATTTTTCGTTCTATCTTTATTTTTTCAAGCACAACAGTGCATGGTGGTATAACAGCTAATAGTAGATTTAATAATAGGCAGTGTGATGGTAAATTTGACTTAAAGTACTAGGCTGATATTTCAGCCCATTGAGAGTAAAATGATAAAAACAGGTAACAAATAAAAAAAAGTCAGTCAGCTGATTTTTAGCCCAACTGCCTAAATACTATAAATCCACAACATTATCCTGATTGGCTCACAAGCCCCTGAAAAGTGAAGTTACCCACACAGTATTTTAGGAAAAAATGAATTAAATACGTTATAATATTCTACATGTCTTTAAGTGGCGTAAAAGTAAAGTGAACTCAGTAAATACATACTGCAATAGTGTTTGTTATCTTGATAAAATAAAAATATGCAATCCACCAAAACACCAAGTAAAGACGTGATTGTACTTAAAAGTCAAATTTTTACTATTTAACAATTACTGAACTATTTTACTACTTGCCCCACTTTACTTATCGAGCGCTCATATATGATAGTAGTTGTTTGAAATATTTATTTATCTGTGAAAAATTAATGTCAAAAGGATACGCCACAATATATTCTCGAAGGTTGGCGACAGTGTGAGTCGCATTAAATCTGCCAACAATAGAGGAGCCATCTGCCAACCGGATCTAAAAAGATAATACCAATACAATGTTTGAAAAATACATGTTTTCCTCATTTATATACAGAACTAAAAAGGTTTATGTTTAAAATAATTAATGTTGTAATATATTAATACTGATGATGTGATGTACCTGAATATTACAAACGGGTTCACTTTCGTTAAGTTGGAGAGAGTTCTGGGCAGTTCTTTGGTTGGCCTCCTGATCTGTCGTACCGGCGACTTGAGGAACTGTTGATCCAACAGTCGTGGGTGCAGGGCTAAACACATTTGGGCAGATATATATATAATAACAACATATCATTTTTTTAACATCTATTCATTTGTATAGTTATTATATCCAGTGAGTCGATCAAGTGAAATCATACACAATAATGTTTTTTTAAAAGCCATCATTTTATTTGTTAACTATTGAAAGGTGAAGATGTTAACCACTCACAAAATTTTACAAGAGTGTGGAACGCGCATTTGTATATACAATGTTATATATTCACCATGTCCACTCCTTAGGTGGAGAATTTGGACTCATGGTGAAGCATCAAATTATAACTAAAGTTATAATTTAAATGTTTTTAATCTCTCTTTTTGGAACAGGGCGTAGGAAGAAGGATGTGGCTAGTTATCGCACAATATCAAAGAATAAAACATTTTTTTTTTACCATCTCCGCTAAAATGTGGAGCGTATGAACTTCTAATTTTATCACAACAGAAGTGTCTGCAAGAATTGCTTGTTACTCAGCTCAACCTCTCTGTTTTCCGAAGAGAGTAAGGATAGAAAGATAGGGTTAGGACAGAACAAGTGCATAGCTAATCGCTCTCGCTACATCTCTTTTTTAGGATAGGATAGGTGGGAGGGGGAATTCAAGCAGAAATTCTTAAAACGATTGATAAATCAATGTATAAAAACTGTCTGTACTGGGATTCGAACCTGTGACCTCTGTAACCGAAGCCGACGACGTTGACCACTCGACCACATAGCCCCCAAATAACTTTTTATATTCACGTTGAGCTGTATTTACAATGTAAAATCAAAAAATTCAGATTTTTTTGTGGTGCCCATATCACTTTACTAGTGTCAATATGTTTTACTTAATGATTTTTTAAAAAATTACCTTCCCAACATCTGCCCTTTCCCTTGGAATGGCTTTGAAGCAACACTAACTTTTGTAAACTCTTCATGTCTTTTGTCTTCCATCGTAAGATACATTTCGGGACCTCTTCTAATTTCTGGAGGAATTTCGCTAAAAAGGCACACCAAAACATATATTATATTGTATACATAGCATAAGCCAAACCTTACTTTAAAAAGGGAGAACTGAATATAAATTATTAGTCCCATCTATGAGTTAATTATAATAAGAATATTTTATTTCAAAATTACAGACAATATTTATGCCATCATTACCCTCTTCGTACGTGATCTAAAAATTCAGCATTGGCAGGATCTGTGTAGGGTCTTAAGTCTCCGCCGTCCAAGCTGAAGCCATTTTGCCACAGACGGAGTACAACAACTTGTTCCTGTAATTAAAAACAACGATGTGTCAAACTTTGTCATGAAATATTATAATTGTGGAATATTGATAAAAAGAATTTTCCAATACGAAACCTAAAAATTGATCGATTTCTCCTCTGACGTATCATTTACCAACGTTGATCCCGATTGCTATCAATTGTTATTAACACATTTTGAGCTCTTTATAATCTTCATAAAATGACTATTGGTGGAGAAATGAGAGCTCAAACATGGACATATGATTTTTTTTTAAATATATTCCCTTGTTTACTTTGCTGTATATATCGCTAAAGATCAGAATATCAGACATCTTACCGGTTCTGGCTTTTTGTTCCTGTCTGACCTTTTGGAATTTATAGTGATCGTGTCGTCGGGTGTAGCGCCTAGAAAAATACAAATAAAACATGTAAGTGTATAATCGATAAACAGTATAATCATTCATAACACTCGCTTAGTAAAATCTAACGAATCAATATTCAAAAATTCGTTTATGTTTCATTGTTTCATCCGAACACTTTATAAAACATTGTTTTAATTTCCTTAAAAACATATATTACAATGATAAATTTGATAATACCTAATTTGTATCCGGTTCCCGAAAACGATGCAGAGCTTCCAGCTTCGTCACCTCCTGAATTCATTAATACAGCTCCTTGTCTAGAAAATATTTGTACCAATTATAATAATACTATTTATGCTCTACGATTTAAGAACATCTCTTATTGTTCAATCATATAATTAAATATTTCATAGCTTGTATTTAAATACTAAGCATTTTTTTTTTCAGATACATTTACATTCACACCAATTTAGAACTCTTTCTATGCCTAGTTACAAAACGGGAATAACACTACCACAACCAAGACTCATTGACATTTCCAAAACATTTCTGTTTTCTTTTTTGTTAAGAGTTTTTTGTTTGTAAATAAATACAAAAAGGCTCTTAAGTATATATAATATGTATACAAAATTATGACTGATGAGAAAATACAAATGCAAATTAACACTTCTCAAATAAAATCATGAAGATCTTTTTTTTCTACAACACGATTGATGATATTGGTAATCCAAAACAGTTTACATTGTTTGAATGTGTAAAGAAGTGATTATATTTGAGACCAAGTCATTATAGCTCACTCATAATCAATAGGGTAAAATATCAAGGTATTTCAGTTCTACAGTTTTTTAAAAAGTTAAAGGTTGATAGCTATTTCGGCTTACGCCATCGTCAGAACTATGCTTTAAACGTACATTTACTCAGCTATAGTATATATAGCTGAGTAAATGTACGTTTAAAGCATAGTTCTGACGATGGCGTAAGCCAAAATGGCTATCAACCTTTAACTTTTTAAAAAACTGTAGAACTGAAATACCTTGATATTTTACCCTATTAAAATGGAGTTCTACCAAGTAAATGCCAAATCAATAAATAAAATCACTCATAATCCATGAAAAATCCTTTAGGCACAGAGCTGGATCATTCTAATAGAATAACTTAAGTAATTTGTTTACGATATATTCAAAAGATTCTTCACATACTCCCTAACGCTCCGGAACATGTCTGCGACGATATTATTTTTATTCTTCCCAGGTGGCCCCAAAATTTGCTGACCGCTCCGCTCAGACCCTCCTGCATAAAATGCTTCTCCTAAAAATTAAAGAAAGAATTATAAAATGAAAAGTATAATATTGATAATAAATTAATCATGATCGATTAACTGAGCAGTTTTCTATGGATTATTATGTGAGGATTAGTTTATTATTACAATGGAGTTCTACCAAGTAAATGCCAATTCAATCAATAAAGTCACGATGATTGAAACGAGACCATACTTTGGGCTTATTCACCCCTTTGCCAATGTGTTAATTATGGTTAGTTTCTTTTTAACATATAATAAAAGATAATAATTTTTTTGTGTACTATTATTTGTATCTCGTTATTCTACCAACCTCGGTTCTGCACACACTAAATTGCAGTTATACAAAGGGATTGTTGAAGTATTATTAACAGCTTAACGGCTGCACTTTTTTTTTTTTAATTTCACCTGGTGAAATAAAATTTTGCGAAAAATTCGCAAAAATTGTAATTTTACTAAATTCACTATAATTTGTAAGGAAATTGAGATATCTTAACGAAATTTAATTTTCTTAGTTTCCGGATACTTCGCCTATACGCATATATGAGTCCGCCGGCCAGCAACCTTTGTTTTTCAAAGACTCAAATACGCATCCGCGGTCGTTAAGCTGTTAACAATTAATTGTAAGCACAATATGCTACAATTTATGTTTACACAGTGGTTTCACATATTTTTAGTGAATAATTTAACTGCATTCAAAACGGATATTCAAGAAATCAATCCTAGTGGCAATGTGGTAGATACTTGAAATGAATTGATCTTTTTTTTTCTTTTATGTACCTAAAAATACACTTCTAAATAAACAGAAAAACAAGCGTTTTTCACATGTAGGAAATAAAGGATGACATCAGTTACATACTCTCAAATAAATGTTTGCCAAAAACGGTATTCTAAGTCTATAAAAAAATACCTTCTTCTTCATCACTGGAGCTTGATTGGTTGAGGCTCTCCAATGTGGCAAATCTACTGTTTGACTTTTTCTTTGTTTTTTCTTTTTTATGCATCCGACTCGCAGGTATAGGGACATCATTATCGTCCATGAGTTCAGGATCACTGTCCGATTTATTTGCCGGTTCTGCCACTGACGATGATCCTCTGTTGGGGGGGTTTGAATCACCCGGTCCATCATTCTCAAAGAAACTGAAGAGTGCCAACTAAAAATTAGTAAAATGTAATAAATGTAATTAGTTTGTGGGTTTGGGAAGCAAGGAAAAATGAATTTTTAAATATTCATTTACAAAAAATGTCTTCGGTGTATATTATTTATACATGTTGTATTTATAATAATATAATCCAAAAGGTAATACAATATTTAAAATTTAAAGTTAATGCTATGGAATTCGTTTCAAAATTGATGTGTTAATTAATATCGTTATTAAATGCAATTATTTTCTAAAAATTTATATATTTTTATTCTAAAAAAAAACTTTCGAGAGCCACCAAATTCCAAAGGGTTGCATGCAGCCTACAGGCCAAGGTTTGTGCATGCCTGGTATAAGTTAAGTGAAAACTTTCACATTTCGTAGAAGATTTAGTATACAATGCCAAACTTTTTTTTAGCCCACCCAAAATTTTGTGTCACGAACCGCCACTGGAACCCAGACAGACCTGATGGCTTGAGCCGAGTTCTTATCAAATAGACCACAAAGGTTGACAAATTGAAAGTTAATGCATAGAAACTGATCTCTGTATAGTAATTACAGAAAACTCTGAATCCTTTTTTTATTTTTTTTATTACCTCACTTAAACCTAGAAGTAATTTATACATGACAATGTCGTTTATTAGAATGTGATCTTATGCATACAAAAAATGAGTCAAATAACATCTAAATAGTAGTAATCGTCAGTGATTTTCTTAGATAGGATTTGATAGTAAACAACATGTAACCTTTCAGGAGAAATTACGATTTTGGCGAAACAACGTGGTTTTAAAACCCACTCAAACCACTGCATTTCATTGATTTTATGCAATCTGGATTAAGTTACATGATAACGAGTAGTCCAAAAAATTGCAAAAGCTTGATCTAACGAAATGATCTGAAAACAAATCGTTAATTTAATTATGATAAGAAGCAGGCTATATAGATTATAAATGCTGCTCCCCTGCATTATCTTAGCTTAATTACATTTCGTCGTTCAATAAGAGTTTATATTAATGTGTAAATAGTCCTTACGTCTAATTCCCAAGCTGCAGACTCCATAAAAAATGTAGCGCGGTGTTCATCGACTCCGGTAACATCACAGAATTGTTTAACCAACGCTGCGTGGTTATCCGACATTTTAAATAGTAAAGTTAATTTGTTCTGCTTCTGTAAATTTAAGCTGATGCTTTACTTGTAATCAATTCGCCATTAAAATACAAAGCCGAAAACGTCAGACAACCTCAAAATGTATTTTAGTTGTCATGTTGTTGTTTCGTTTAATTTAAATTATGGCTACTTAATATGAGAAAATAATTCGTAATGAAATCTGACAGTTCAACGCCTCATAAAATAGGGTTAGTCAGCTATAAAGGATACTTATTATATTTATCTTATCGTTCGCGGAATACAGCATTTTTTTTAAAAATATGTTCTAATTCACCTTTTACAAAAAGATTTAACAACCATTCAAATATCAAAATGATTGCTTATATAACCGAAATATTTAAAACTTAAGATACATATAAAAATAATTTAGGGAAGTCTTACCTACGTAAAATATTCTAAAAATCAAAAGAATATATTTTTAAAGCTTTTGCTTTACTAAGTAAGCTCAAAAAAACTCTCAAGTGGCTTTTACACCTACCAAATACGCTGCGGAGAAAATGAACGAGCATATAATTTGACGAATATATTACAATTTTAACACAAAGTACAATACTCAACCCAGTGAGCCTAGAGCCAACAAGTAAAATGAGTGAGCAAGTGAATATAAACCACTTATATTTTATTTCTTATGCCAAGGAATATCTTCACCACCATTAGTATGCACTTGCTCACTTACTTGGCGGGCTTAAATAGTTCTTTGACGAGTGTTAAGTGGAGTGTTTTTTAAAAATATCTAATAGCGCAGCATCGATTTATTTGTTATATTCATTTTCTTGTCCTAAGAAAGGAGCTTCCGTGAGTTCAGCTCATTTTCTAGTGGCTCTATCATCGTAAGAATATTTGATTGATATATTTCTTGACAACTTTACAATTATTTATGAAGAAACAATATTAAATTAAACGCATCGCACGTAAAAATAAAGTAACTTGCTCAAAAATTAAATTTATGTTGTAGTTTACTTGGTCAATATTGATGGTCGACCGAATGATTGTTCGAATATAATCCTTATCAGAATTTTTTTTTTTAAGTAGAAGATTCCCATTATAAATTATACGAAAATTTCTGGTTTCCTTTTTTATAAACGATTAAAAACAATTGAAATAAATTTGAATTTCCATTCACAAAAAGATGGAAGAGATCAAAATGATTGCAGAGTTACCTACTGAAGTGCAATCTTTATTGAGATCCACTGTAAATATTTATTCTTATTCCCAATGTGCCACTGAATTGGTAAGATTAGTACAGCTTAATCAATGTTTGTTGTGGATCTCACAGGCTCGAATCCCAGTGCAAAAGCATTTTTCAATTTTCGTATTGAATTCTGTTTGAAGGTATGGACTTCTGAAAATTCCCTCCCATCTTTCCAATCCTAAACTAACAGGGCATAGGGAGAGCGATTAGTTAACCACTAGTTCTGTCTTAATCCTTTCCTTTATATCCCAATTCTCTTTGAAAAAAATTAAGCTTGAGTAACTGAGTAATAATTAGTTATAGCTGATTTTTTTTTTTTAAGATACCTCCATTAAGTACAGTAACCTCCCGGTTAAGTACGCATATTGATTCAAAGGGTATTGTGCGTACTTAACCGGGAGGTGCGTACTTACGTATTTTAAGGCCCGCCCCCTTTCTTTTCTGCACCTCTCCCACTTACATTAAAAAATATGGTAAATATGATGCATTTCTTTGACGGTATGTGCTAATGCAACATGCACTCACAAAATCCCTTGCACAATTATTGGGAAACCAAAACGTCCAGCATGCATCAAAAATCGAGAATGGCCTGTTAAATATTTTAATCAATCAAGAGCTTGGATAGATGTGGCAACCTGTTGGAAGTGGTTTAATGAAGTTTTTTTATCCCGAAATCAAAAAGAGAACAGGAAGGCCAGTTCTTTTGCTTATGGACAATGCACCAGGACATTTTGAGGCATTTAAACGAGATAATGTGGAGGTTGCATTTTTCCCACCTAATTGCACAAGCTGGAAACAGCCATGTGATATGGGAATTATTACAGCCCTGAAAAAGCGATATAAATATTTGTATCTCAAATAAGTCCTTAACTATTATGAAATGGATGATGGTTTAAAAAGCATCAAAGCAGTTCAAGGAAAACAGCTTTCAAGGGATGCATATGGAAATGCAGCACATTTATTAGATGCTGCCAATTTTGTTAAGGAGGCATGGGACGCCATCTCAGCAGAGACAATCGCAAACTCTTTTGCCAAAACCGAGATAATGACCTTTACACCCGTTCCTGGAAAACAACGAATGTCTAGTCAAGTTTGAAGGCTTTGACAACTTGTGTAAAATGGCAATAAATATAGAAAATCAGCTTTTATGCACAGTTGTTAAAAATGCAGCAGGAGCTGATTACAACGATCTTCTATGCTCTTTTGAAAACTTTAAAAAAAAAAAAGCATCAACTTCAAAAAAATCAAACAATAAAAACAATGTGCAGTTGACACTTTACGATATGTTTGTACATAAATAAAAATGTAAAATTGTTTTTTTCTCTTTGTATAATAGTTAATTGTTATCTTAACTGTTTTCCATTTTATAAAATAATTGTGTTCAGTTTTCTTTAATTTTTTGCATAATAAATATTGATCCAAGTTTTTTGCCATTTTTCATGCGTACTTAACCGGGATGCGTACCACATATTTTGCGTACTTAAGCGGGAGGCTACTGTAACTATATGCCCCACATTGGGAGCAGACATGGTTTTTTTAATAGTATGTTAAATGGTGCATTAATTCTATTACAAGTTATTATTATTATTTTTAATCCATGTCCGCTCCCAATGTGGAACAATGTGCAACTCCTAATGGAGCTATCTCAACAGAAGTTTTTCTATGAGTACTGTTTGTTACCTAGTCGCTCAACCTCACTTTTTCAAAGAGAGTAGTAGGAATAGAAAGATAAGGCTAGGACAGGACTAGTGGTTAACTAATCGCTCTTGCTACACCCTGTTATTTTAAGATTGGAAAGGATGGAGGGAATTTTTTAGACATCACAAACACTTGTGGCTTCAAACAGAAATCGATTAATCTATCGAAAAATGCTGTTCGGACTGAGACTCGAGCCCGTGAGATCCGGCATGGAAGCCCACAACGCTAACCGCTGCCTTACAGGACCCGACATACTGATTACTATTATAAAAATACTGATTCATATTCATTGTAATGCAATATATTGTCATTATTATAAATTTGTATTTTTTTATAGTTACTAAACAGCTTAGATTCATACGCCACATCAATTGCATTAAGAGTTGATTTAAGCAATCATAAAATACAAATAGTCGATAACGGAGATGGCATTTTAAAAACTGATTTAGAATCAGTCGGTAAAAGGTACATGACGAGTAAATGCAAGTCACTCGTAGACTTGAATGAAAATCTGAACAAATATGGATTTAGAGGAGAAGCATTGGCAAGTATAATTGCCATGTCAGAAAATGTATCCATTGTATGTCGTCATAAAGAAACACAAGAAACTTACAGGAAAGACTTTCTGAAAGGCGCAGCAAATGGTGATGTTCAGAATATAAAAGTTAGGCCGACCCACGGAACAACGGTAATAATGTTACAAATTATAAAAAATTATAGGATGTCTTAAGTTTTAGTAGAGGAAAACCTCGTTATAGCGGACATCCATTCAATGGACTTTAGTTACATATAACGGACAAAATTTCCAGTCACTAGTGAGCATTGATAAAACATCCTGTTGAACTTATAAGGGCAAGCTTCATCTAGGATCCATTAATCTATCCGAAAATAGAATGAAAACATAGCACATAAAAAAGTAAAACTCATTTGACAAAATTATCTTGTAATATCAAATTGTATAATTATTTTTGAAAAATAAGACAAATGCAGTTATTTTATTTAATCATGGATGTTATTTAATTTTTTACTTGATGAGTACCTTAAATAATTGAAATCTTAATCTAATAAATTTTCTCTATCGGATTTGTTTTAGATCACCATAACCAATTTTATGTACAACCTATGTGTTAGACAGAAAAGAGTAGATCTTGTTTTGGACATGGAAGAAATCAGACTGGCGATGGAATCAATTGCACTGATGCATTATCATGTATCGCTTAGTCTCCGAGACGATTCAAATGGAAGACTCGTCTTCAAAAGCCACAAAAGCAAATCATTAAAAGAAGCATTCTTATCTCTGTTGGACAACAGAGTTGGAAGTACACTCAGGCAAATCACAATCGCCAAAGAAAAATACTCTATTGATGTACACATTGCCAAAGAGGGTCATATTTCTAAAAGTTTACAGTTTGTATATATAAACAAAAGACTCGTCAAAAATTCTGCTGTACAAAAAGTATTTAATAACTTGCTCTTGAAGAAAACTTACACAATGAAGGAAGAGAATAACAAGAGAATTGACAATTTTAAGTGTTTGAAGGTTTGAAAATAACTTCAAAATATTGGGGAAATGTTGGCAGATGGCACTGCTTTTTGATCATGTCCATAGTAGTTTTTAATATTCATTATTAATTTTTTTATTATGGTGTGATTTGTTTTTCATAATTTATTTGTAAAATTATTGTTTTCAGAACCATCTGTTTATTAATAAGCAACAAAATATTGAAGGCAAGAAATTCCCAGTTTTTGTAGTAAACCTGTCATGTCCTTACTCTGCATATGACATTACATTTCTGCCGGACAAGTCGTTGGTAGAATTCAAAAATTGGGATAAAGTTTTGAAAATGATCAATGTATTGATTGCGGAAATTGTAGAACTGGAACTCGGAATGCCGCGTAATGACATAGAAGACGATAAGCGTGCTGTGGAAGATAAGAAAGAAAATTTCGGTCAAACTATTGACAAATTATATCTAAAAAATATTGTTGAAAAAGCGTTTAAAAATTCACATGAAAATTTTGGCCCGTCTCAATTAAAAAATGCTATAAAAGGTTTGTGAAACTGAATTACAGCACACTCGTGATTATTCGACCATGTGTGAATTCAAAACATTTTTTTCTTAATGCATGCAATTTACTTGTAGCATTGGTTGACTAATACCTCAACAGATGTTTTTGTACAAATAAATTTTTACTTATAGTGTCAAATTATAATATGATGTCATAGCACCTTAAAATATCATATTTATTTTTATAATAATGTTGGATTTACTACAAAAGTTCATGCAAACCTTTCTCACGATTAGCCTGGATTATCGGAAGGTTGCTGTATTAGTTAAGTTTATTTGAGGCTAAATTGAATACACTTATGCCCTTTCATCACTAGATATAAAAATAAATTGCCAGTAAGTTTAGTTATCTTATCAACGAATTCCAAGCAAAACTATGATTTGGAGTACCTACAAAAAATGTTGTAGAAATTCGAAAAACTGAAAAAAACATTACTTCTTAGATTATAATTTTATAATCATTCATTAGTGTGCATGCTTCGGAGTGAATTTTTATTAAAAATTTAAGTGAGACATTTTATTATTACGATGACTCTATTCTTTTCTTGACCTGCATAAACAGGTTTTTACTGTCTAACAATAATTGCCGTATTGAATATCCCATGTAATAAACGTTAAATTAATTTTATTTTATTAGGCATACCTGCTAAGCGCAAAAGAAAAAGGAGCCTCGAAAAAGGTTCGATGAAAGCTAATGAACAACTTAAGCCATCTATCAAACAAAATAATGAAACAATATCTAAAATGAGAAACTGTAATAAAGATTCCAATAAGGCGTTAGATGCATTCCACCACAACAAAAGGAATCTCAAAGAAATTCGACGAGATAAATTGAACTGTATTCAGTATTCAACACAAAATCAACTTCTTCTAAATAATAAAAGAATCACAAAGAATCAAAAAGAATCCTGTGATAGAAGTGAATTACAAATATGTAATACAGATAATGGGAAAGCTCCGATCATCTCATCGGAGAAAAATATAGGCATTGCATGTAAGTCGGTGACATCAAAAGAGTGTGCCAAATATAACTGTAATAGTGCAGTGAAAAGATTTAATGATATAAACATTCAATTAAGCAAACTTGAGAACCAAATAGAGACATACTTACCAGAACGTAAAACTAATAATATTTTATCGGTCAGTGACATAAATTTCAATAAAAAAAATATTAAAAGTAATTTTTCTGCAAAAAACATTTCGAAAAATGTACTCAAACGCAATGTATTCACGAAACCGTTTGTACAAATTAAAAAATACACATCAAGTAAGGTAAAAAAATATAGAATTGATAAATGTATACACAGATCTGATTTGTGTAATGAAATTGTCCACAGTATGAATGTAAAGGAGTACACGGTAGTGGTGTCTGAGAATTTTCGCATGACTAAGAAGAGATCCCAAAATAATTTTAATCGAACATTAGATTTCGTGAAAACTATCATTGATACAAATCCGTGTAAGAAACTGCAGAACATCGTATTTCAAACGAAAGAAAACACTTTTGATTCTGTAAAGAAATTTTTGAACAACGATAATTTTCTGCTTTCTTTTGACAGCCATAAAAATTATTCAAAAACAGGGAGATGTGTTTCACAAGAAATTATACCAATGAGAAATAATATTGATAAAAAAGATTGTTCTGTGCAAACCAATATAAAGTTAACAGATTTTATATCATTAAAATGGAATCAATCCATATTCGATGTTGACGTGGCTCGTCAGGGTTGTCGTAATGATGATAGAATGAAAAATATCGAACGGCGTTGTGATACTGGAAGTAACACAGTCAAAAGCTTCAGTTGTAGTAATTCGTTTGATACTTTTTTAAGAAAATATGACAAAGAAATCGCACTGGGAAAGGAGTCACATAAAATCGTGTTTGACAGTGAATCAAGCATAACTGAGGGTCAACAAAATAATACATTTCATGGAATATGCAGAAAGGAATTGCTTATAGAAGACTCTGATGAGATATCGCAAAAAATTTTGGATCAAGAATGGAACTTTACAAATAATTTTCAACAAACACACATCTGTAATAGTAATATAGATATTGTATTTCATTCCGATGACAGCGCCACTAAAGATGCCAACGCAAACAATAAAAATTATCAGTGCACTGAAAAAATTCTAGACTTACAAAGAAATGGCTTGTCGTTAAAACAAAGTGAACATTTTAATAAAGAAATTGAGGAAACATGCGATAGTCAGAATTCATACACAAATGATTCGAATCTTATTGATTGTTCAATACCTTTGAAGAATGAAGAAAAGTTGCGTTGGACTAAAAATGATCAGGGCGCTATAATTGAATGCTGCAATAAAATCACAGGACTTGCCGGTTATTCAAATAATCATTATTCATTTTCTGATAAGTTTGTGAATGACAAAGAAGGTAATGCCATTACTGACCAATCAATGGAAACTTCAGTAGTGAACGAGACAGAGCAACAAATAAAAGATTCAGATAAAAATAGGAGTATGGAAATGACTCCTGTATTAGAAAGCAATGTTAAACAAATTGAAGACGGTTTTGGTTCATCATTGAAAAGTTCTTTCAAATATTCAATGCAAGCAGCTGAAGAACGGTCGGATATGTTTAGACATTCATCTGGGTCAAAAGCACAAAACAGTAAATCTGAAAAAAGTAATCTTTCAGAAAATGAATTTCGTACTGAAATTAATTCACATAGAGCTCAAATTAATTTATTAAGTGCAGGTCGAGATCCTATCTATTCTGATACTGATGGAAAATGTGATATCAGAGATAAACTTGTTTTAAATGATAATAACGCTTCAGATTTGGAAGCCATATCAATTTCTAATCGCTGGACTATTATAACAGACTTGTTTGGAAAGATTATATATCTCAACGAAAAAACTGGTATGACACTATATGAGAACCCAATCATCAATGAGGCTTCTTCCTACAGAATATTCAAACGGCCATGGTTTGTTCCGAAAGGTAATTTTACTACAGTAATTCTAGCCTGTCCCTGGCTCACCATACTTATTAACAACCTTACTTTTTAAATATCTACAAGTGGTTTAATTTAACTGCACATCATAAGCAAGCGCAGGGCAGTTTTCAGGCCAATCAGGTGTTTGATCCATGAATTCAAGAACAATAAATGTTTTCATATGGATTTCTAATGATGGGATACAACTTCGCCTTTCAGAAAAGATAAAGACAGAAAAATGAGTTTCGGAAAGGATTAGGTGTGAGATAATCACTCTCTCATTAAAGATTGCAAAACCGGGATCCCAGTTATCGTGGTGTTTATTCAATACGGAAATATCAGTTTTGAAAATCCAAAAATACCGGTGTTTATTAAAATTAGCCAAATATTGAATTTTGAATGTACAGAAACCAACGCATATTTTAGTAAAATTGTTTGAGAGTAATTGAAATATAATAATTTAAACCTGTTAAGTGTTGTATCAACAATCAATCAATGAGTCTTTCTTATTATATGAAATCATATGTTATTTATGAAAAACACCCGCAATGATTGATATATATTTTTAATGACAATATTTTATATGAAATATCTAAATGTAGAAATACTGATATTGATTTACTTGCTTGGTATTACAATCTCAACTCGCTGTATTCTTTGCAACACTGGCATTTAATCTAAAATACTGAAATATCAAAATATGAGAATGATATACTCATCCAGTATTGCAATCCTTATCTCTTGTATACAATTCATAAATATATTTTAAAAATCAATCTATTAAAATTCTATTCGGAGATTTAAACTATTGACTGCCAAACGGGATAGTTGAAAGCCTTCTCGGTTACAGCAATGGAATACAAGAGTATGAGAATAATGAAATATCCCCATGTATCCTCAAATTCATTTGAGAAAATTTTCAGGTATGTCTCCAATACTAAATTTGCCTGATGAAAGCAATGTGAACAAGACAAAGAAAAACTTATTATCAAAAAGTAAAGACAAAACTGACGAGTTGTGTAAAATAAAATGGATTAAGCCCTATTTCGATGAGGTTTACAAACTCTCTATTATATAAACTAAAAAAAATAAACAAAGTTTGCTCAAAAAATGACATAAATATATAATTTTTCAGAATATGTATGCAGATTTTATAAGCGAAGTAGATAAACATTCAACCATATGTGAGCTAGTTGTATTTGATTCTTCCATGTTTCTCGGGAAGAAATCAGTTACAACATCCAAAACTATCGTATTCAACAAAGATGTATTGAAAACCTTAAAGGTATGGAAACTGAAACAATATTTGTCTAATCTAATAAAAAATTATAATTGATAACTTAGTTAAATAAGAATTATTGAATTTAGTTCCATTGGGTTTTGCCACACATAAAGAAAATAGTTAGTACTATCAAAGTTTGTATCTTACACCCTCCTTGCATTCAGTAGAGAAGGACAAACCCCGACTTATATTTTGTAATTTATAACATAAGATTTGAATCAATTTATAGTTTATTTTTAAACGTTTCATTAGTCTGATGATGCTTCTCAAAGAGGTGAAACACAGGTGTCACAAGTTGTAGCACAAAAAGTGTACAAAGTATTTAAATTAAATTTTATATTAGCTAATATTTTAATTGTATATTTGTTTGTCAAAATGAATTTCCACAAAGTTACCGCTGTATCCATTGATTTTTTTTTTGTAACCATATCTTCTCCATGAGATTATCTTAACAAAAGTTGTTCTACTAGAACTGCATGTTACTCAGTCGGTCAACCTCTATTTTTGAAGGAATATAATAGAATTTGTTGGCTAATCGCTCTTGCTCCGTCCTGTTTTTGGTATCAGATGGGTGGGAGGAAATTTAGACTTACACGCTTTCGAACACAAATCCATAAATAAACTTTTAAGCCAAATAGCAAAATGTAAAACTTTTCTGTTTAATTAACTTTTAAGTATGATTACGTCTTTATTTAGTTTTTTTGTGGATGGCATATTTTTATTTATGGAGATTTATGAAACTTCATAAACCTTTCATTTGTAACAGGTTATCGACCAAGTTGACAAAAAATTTATAGCAGCAGTGGTCAGCGAAGCGGATGTAATTTCGAAGTATTTGATTCTTTTTGACCAGCATGCTGTCGATGAAAGGATACGCCTGGAAACTCTATTGAAGGGTTAGTAAAACTATAATGATGTAGTGCTAATAAGTTGCAAAGCAAGATATTGAACACACAGTGAGTGAGCTGTTTCAAATTAGTAGAATCCAGAGTATGAAAAATTGAAAGCTACTCTAAGCACATGGGTGTCCCCAGGCGCAATAAAATTTGGATGCCCTGTTTTTCAGAAAATTCCAAGTAAAATAGTAAAGATCTGAAGAAAAAGTTTATGGGTTATATTATATAACCTTTTTTTGAGGCCCCTAAGATTCGGAGGCCCCAAGCGCGTGCCTCATTTGCTCATTTAAGATAATCCGCCACTGCCTATATAATTTCAAGGTACAGAAAAAACAAGAAATCAAATTGTCGTGTCAAAGTGTTTTCTGAATGTTACCTTATAATTTTCATTTTATTCCCCTTAGAATAAAATAAATCTGTGTATTACAGGTAATTGTCAATGCACTAATTTATTACTCGAGTTTAAGTGAGTTTACTCCAGAATGAGAAAAGCTGTGACAAACACACACGCATAAGATCGTAAATACTGAATAGAAGAATTGAACGATTGATATTGATCATGTCAGGACTTGCATCTGTAATCTGATCACCAAGCACAGATTTATCTCTAGTATACTGAGGCTATCAATTAAAAAATAATATATGAAACGGTACTGGGAACATGTGAACTCAACAAAGTTGACTGCTCGACAATGGACATGACATAATCATTATTCAGCATAGAAACGCACGCATACTATTTTCTGCCATGAGAGATTAATTCAATATCTTGTTTTCAGAATATAGAGATCAAAATCACAAATGGAAGCACGTTCCATCAACCAATAAGATACAAATACGATTGTCATCTTCTGAAGTCACAAGTCTGACTGAACACAGAAATAGTTTTGAAAATTTGGGATTAATATTTGACACCAATGACTGTGAAGTAGACATAAAAGCCTATCCAGCATGTTTTGCAAGCAAAGAACTGATCCTGGTACAGCAAAATTATTTCTTTTTTATGATCCTAATATGAAGCAAGCGAATTTCGTAAAATTTTAGCATATTTGGAATACAAAGACAAATTTTGAACCTATTTTTAAATTTATAGGATGGCAATGTTCTGAATAGTCTGATTGTTAAATTGATAAAGGAAGAAATCGAAGTTCTTAAAACAACACGAGGGACTAAAAGCTTGATTCCGGGTGTTATATATCATACAGTTAGTACTGAGGTCTGTGATAAATGAATAATAATCGATATCAAATAATTTCAAATAGGCAAGAACTTCCAAAACTATCTAAATTTTATGGGTATGTTAAAATTAAATGTATGCCTAAAACAAAACTAATTAATGCAATCGGTTTCTACTAGATTAAAGAAATATCGAATTGTACTTTATCCAACTTTTGAGTGGAAATTATTGTTCAAATGTTTTTATTAATATATTGTCACCGTATTGCAGAAGTGTGTAAGTAATAAATTGATAGTTCTGAGTAAGCAGTCAAACAAAAATAAGAGCATTTATGATACAGCCTCTAGCCTCAATATTTATGTTACATATATATTTATAACATCAAAATATAAATGGATTTATGCCAATCTGACATAAATAAAGTCAAGAATTAATAGGCAAAGACAACTGCCTGCCTTTAAATCTGCATTATTATTAATTACCAATAAATAAATGCTATTTTTGCCAAACTGATACAATAAATGCATCAACTAAGTTATTCCAGACAATGAATGGATATCCAAGAATCTCACTTTTGCCACCTTTGTTACTTACCAACTTCTGCCAGTACGGTGACAACATACAAATATTTTATTTAACTGCAGGCTTGTCGTGGTGCTATAAAATTTGGAATGAATCTGACAAGACTAAAATGTGAGAAAATGATTGAGTCTTTGGCACACTGCGATGTTCCCTTTCAATGTGCACACGGCAGACCAGCTATGATTGTTTTGGCTGATTTGAACCAGTTTCATATCCACAAGGTATTTAATTACTGATTTCACATGTCTAAAAATAGTTGTCATGTCAGATCAAAACCACGCTTAATATCCAGGAATGAAGAACTGACTGCAGCAATAAGTCAATTTAAAGATTCATACCAAACGAGGAGGACGGGCACCGAAATCTTCCAAACCAATGGTGACTGTAGAAGAACAACGAAATTGATATTTAGAATTATTATTATGTCAAATTATTAATGTTAGAATACTTTATTTTTCAGATACCCAAAGTAAATTTTAAAACTTTAACTTGTAAAGTTTCTAAGATGCAATGATTATTATGCCCGCTGAACTTTGGAACCTTGTTCGTGTAAATATGACCATAACATGGGGGACTTTAATTATTTACATTAATAACATAAGAATTATTTTTTATCTGTTAAAGTATTTGTAAAAGTTTTGCTTAAGAGTTGGATGATTTAACTGAATGAATTGAAAATAAAAAATCACTTCAAGATTTAAATCTCTCGAAAAAATAAAAGGATATTCACAATAGCCTATTTTAGTAATCAAATAGAATCTTTATATAAGTTACTTCTTGGAGCATATTTGCTCTTAATGTGGGGCATGTAGCTACTACGCAGCGCCTCAAGGATTATCTGCCACCGACCTATCAATTTGCCATGCCAGCATCCTTCAGTTTTGCTGAGTAGGTCCGATTGTAATTTAGGACTTTGGGATCTCACCAGTTTGAAGAGGAAGCAACCAGGGTTGTGTCTTTTTAGCGTGTGACACAGCTAATTCCAATGTCTCTTCAGAACCATTGACAAAACCTGATCCGTTCACTATTTCTTATCTTCGATATCTTAATTCAAAACTCTAACATATCTTTACATCTGTATTAATATCAATGTAATGTCGCATATTCATCTACATTTGCAAAGCAGTAGCGCCACGCAAACTTTCTGACTGAATACAGAAAAACAATAATTATGTTCAATACATTCAGGCAAACACTGGGGAGCAATGTTCCCTCTAAGCACAGCAATTGGGAAGCCCCCGCGAACTTATTCCGGGTTGGCGCACACTACAAGACAGTTGTTCAATTAATATTTGATTGGTCCGCGCACCGTTTTCGCAACCTCCGTGCAGCCTTTGAAATTTCCGCGCAGCTTAACCTTCGGCTTAGAGGGAACGTTGCTGGGGAGTGATTGAGTTTGGAAAGAACGTCTCCATTTGACCGGTTATAGGTTGGCAAAGTGTTACTGGTTCACCAATGAAGACGGACACCGACCAAAATATCATGTACTTAAAATAAGTAAGAATCTACAAAAACCTTAAGTACTTATTATTATATAATGTAATACAGGATATTTCTTGAAATGAAATAATTAATTTGTTTAGTACTTTGTTATTATAAACTGATTCAATTTTATGAATGACATGACATATTATTATAGTAGGTAGCATATTATCTCATTTATGTTTGGTTCACACAAAAAAATATTTGGACTAGAAACATTTTTATATTTTATCTATAAATATTTATCTTCGTAAGTTTTTTGAGATAACCTATTTTTTTAATGTATAGACAGATGTTCAACAATATTAATCTAGGACTCAAGAATTCTGACAAATTATTAGATAGATTTTTATCAATATAAATCCGAGATCAAAAATTTTATTAGAAATCAATATTTTATATAAGAAAACGATGCATTTGTCCATGTAACTAAGAAGTCAAGGTTGTCTGCTTCAATTGCAGCATCCACGGATTTGAATCATAGCACATGATTTATGAATATATATTCAAAGCTTAAGTTGTCTGCAATGTACTCTATCCTAAAGACGGAGAAATAGCGAAAACATTTAGCTCACTACTAGTTATTTCCTATCTTTACCCTAAGAGTGTTTGTGTGACACAATAACAACCAGGCATTCTAGGAAAATTTCAGATATTCCATTACGGGTTTGTAGAATCCATATTGTGATCTGAAACGGTAGGGAAAAAGTTGAGTCGTGGTGATATCTCTAATTAATAGGAAGATAAACATAAATAAGTGTGACAAATTTAATAATAGAAATTCAAATAATGATTGATCGCAAAAATATTATGACAGGTAAGATGTTATATATTCTACAATCAGGTAAATTGTTGAATATTCAATCAAATCATTTTCATCAAACAAGCATTTCAATCTTATCTATCTAATTATTATAAACATTCATTAAGCTATTTTAATAGTATATCTTATAAAACATATTCTATTATGGTAATAAAACGTCATAAGATATAATATGCTATAATTCTATGATGCAGATAAAAATTCAAGAGAATTTTTCCGCTGACAGGTTGATTAGAAAAATAATTAACACTTCATAGATTTTATTAAATTATGTATAAGTACAACAATTTAAGGATATTGTGGACAGCAGTTCATCAACACAGTGGAAATGAACTAATATTATCCTTGCAATAATATGTAATAGAGCACACAGACTATATTGATGATAATGTAGCCTAGAGGTTAAAGTTCTATCTAAGATTCAGAAGTATCTAGTTGTAATTTAAAACCGCGGCTTGATTTAGCACCAAGTATTTTTAACCAAATGCTTTCTTTAAACCAATTTTAATACTACAGTGAAACCCCGATCTACCGTTCTCGCATTGTTCGTTTTCCCGCATGGATCGTTTATTTTTCATAGTCCCGGCCAAACACCCATAAGAACAATGTAAAAGAATCCCGCATTAATCGTTCCCCGATTTACCGTTTTCCTCAATCGATCGTTTAAATGTTTTGATCCCGTCACGAATATTATCCCGATTGACCGTTTTCGTTGAATATTTTTCATAAATAGTTTTGCCGCGCATTTCGTTTCGCGTTTTTTTTTCAGTGGAACCCCGATCTTCCGTTCTCGCTATCTTCGTTTTATTGCTCGTTTATTTTTTACTCGACCAAGACCCGTCACAAAAATATTTAATAATTCAACGTTTATCATTCCCCAATTTACTGATTTCCTCGATCTATCATCTAAATATTATCGTCCCGTCCCAATTATTATCCCGATCGACCATTTTTTGTAGAATATTTTTTTTCGTACAAATAGTTTTACATCGCTTTAGTTACATTAATAAATAAGTTTTTTGAAAATTTAACATTTTTTGGTATTATTTGAAGATTTCCCGCATTATCGGTTTCCCGCTTTATTCGTTCATTTATTACGGTCCCTTGAAAAACGTAGAATCGAGGTTTCACTGTATATCATTTTGAACAGTCTTAAATTTTATTCAATGAATTCTGCTACTTAACCCGTTAGGACAGCCGAAAATACTAGCTAAGGCTTTAAAAATTAAATGAAATTCAAAAGAAAACAATTAAGTCAAATTATATGTAATATAACACTTAGGCTGGCCCCACACTAAGTAGCCGGGCTACCGCAGCCAGGCTTCCGCAGCAAACAGAAACGTCAATTTTATATGGAAATGTACTCAAGCAAACGCACTAGGCAGCCAAAAATCACTGGCTGCGGGAGCCAATCGAAATATGCCAACCGTGCAGGGTAAAAGGGTACAATTTATATGGCTGCCTCAGTCCCCGCGCACTTGTCGCCGCAGCCAGGTGTTTTTTGCATTCTGTGACAAATTTTATGATGTCTTTCGATACAGAGAGTTTGATTAGAGAAGTGGAATCTTAAACTCAAGTACATTCTGAGATAGTGGGGCTTGAACATATTTTTTGCGATATCAATCTCATTTGAGAATTGATGTTCCAATTTCTTTGCATGAAATATAAAATAAACCAGAGAATAAAATAAAACAGACTTTGTAAAAAATTGAGAATTTTTTTTTTATTATTGTCACAGAATGACTTTTCCCTGTAACAAACTTTTTAGACAAGTGATGCTATCTCTTTAGCTTGGCGAGGGGTTTCGCAAAAAAATGTTTTTTTTAGATTTCTTAACTACTATTATAAAAGAATTCATTTTTCAAAAGAATGTTCAATTTTCACCTAAACGGTAATTATAAACAAAATTAAAAAGAATAAACTTAAAATTAAAATACCTACAGTCTTATAATTATTTTCATAATACACCATGTTAATGAAATCATAGCAACGATCAGTTCAAAGTGATGACGTCAGCTGTTGGCTGCTACTTTATCACAGTTAGTGGTTTTATGAATCTATTCAACGATACTTTTTTACATGAAACATATTTTATTGGCTATGGTATATTTCAAAGCACGGTTTGTAAATATGATAATATGCCCGAACATGCTTCAAGAAGATTCCTGTGGAACATTTGACTCGTATACTGATTTTGCTGCTAATTGACAGAGTAAAAATAAGGCTTATTGGAAGGTCTGAAAACTGATTGGCGTATATTATTCATCATGGGTGTGCGAGTATTGACCAGCCAAAACAAATACTTCTCACCATGGTAGCTAAAGGGTTAATAACTAAAGTATATTTCTGCTTAAATTGAAAATTCTAAAAGATTTATCTTCAAACAAAATCAGTCCCCGACATTAATAAAAAGTTTATTTAATCTTTTGACAATTTCTTAATCCATTACAAAACGATTCATAAAATATCTTCAGATTTGTAACACTAGATATTTTATTCAATTACTTATAAAAAGTGGTGTAGTGGCAGCCTTCTATATATTTGTATTATTATATTTAAGCCAAATCTGCTCTGAAGTGGAGTATTTTTTCTCCTAAAAGAGTATTCCAATAAAATATATTTTTACAATAAAGTTATTTGCTCAACTTCCTTATTTAATGGATTATAATATAAAGACTACTTATTGTGTATTCAGATATAACATCAAATAACACATATTAAAATAAAAAAAATTGATACACTGCTTTGTTATTGCTATACCCGTGTCTTCTATTTAACATTATATTTCTATGCTTAAAACTGCTTGGATTAAACGAGTGTTTAACATAGTCCTCTTAAATAAAATATATGTATATTTATCTATATCCATTGCTATTTTCTCAACGACGAAACCATTGCAAAATATCTATAATGAATAATAGCGCTGTGTAATAAATAATTAGTGAGAGTTTTTTTTGAAAAATTGGAAATATAGTATTGCATTTTTCCGTTTCTTTCATACTTTTCCAAATTTCTAATACAGTAGAACCTCGATTATCCGGACTAATTGGGGATGAAGGTAGTCCGGATAAGGAAAAATCGGGATAATCAAACAAAAACATAATTGATGGGGAAAGACATGTCACATGTCTTATTTGTCTAAAGTTTCATAAAGCTTTAGCATTTATTTATTAAGAAATTCAATTATTGATGTTTGCTTAAAGCACTTAGATGTTATTTTTGAAGCTACCAAATCGCGAATACTTTTAAGACTTTTAAGTTATCCCGAGTTACACTATTCTCGGCTCTCAAAGCACTTCATGGCTACATCTTAGCACTTAAAAGCTCATTTTTGTATTCTTGATCTTGTTTCTCTCAAGCAAATATTTCTTTAAGATTAAAATTTTTAAATCCTGGATCGTTTGCATCGCAATTTAACCACTCGGTGACATTTTCTTTGTCACATTCAGCATTTTTTCACATTGTTGTGCTATTGCTTCTCTAATTTCCTTTATAACAATTCCTAGTATGTTACTTGAACTTTATAATGGTCTTTTTAAGATTTTGTTCCATGTTTTTCTTAAAGTTGACACAATCTGAAGAGTTCTCTTCTGCCATGTCTGGCAACAGTCTTTTAAAGGTGGAAAAAAAATACCGTACATATTTCATCGATCTGACTTAAACATTCTATAAATGTGTTAGATAATGCATTATCTAGCAATAGTAATGTTTTTCCTCGTTAATCTACGGAGTTTTGATATTTTTTTTACTTCTGGAATGAACTGTTTTTCATACCATCGTTTAAAAATTTCAGGATTTTTCCTGTTGATCATATTCAACCGGATGAAATCTGATGTTTTTAAAACATCTGCAATTATTTGATTTCCAACATCGCAAAACGACTAAAAAATGTTATCCATTCCATCACATACCTAAACAACAATGAACGCAATTCGCCACGTGAAAATTAGCAAGTTCGTAAAAAAATTGTTAAAATATTTGAAACAATCCAGATAATCGAAAATCCGGATAATCGAGGTTCTACTGTTGTTAAAATCTATGTTCCTTTTCTTCTCTGTGCATATTAGCATCAGGTGAGAGACAACATCAAAAGACAATTAGACAGTAGATAAGCTACAACAAATAATAATATATATATAATTTTACAGGAAGACAAATAAGACAGGAAATACCAAAGTTGTGAGCCCTGGGAACACAACTCAGGGCAAATAAATGAAACTGAAATACTCAGCATACAAGAGTTAAACACCTTGTACATTTTGATACTCAATGATTAATACCGAGAGCAATTTGGCGTATTTTTTGTCTGAACATAACGAGGGTGTGTCAATGTGTATGCAAATATTGATTTCTTAATTATTTTCCATTTTATTTAAAATTATTACTATTTCTCCAGTTACCTCACATAAAAAATTCACAGTACCTGTGCCTGCTAGTGCTGTATAACACAAGGCTGGGTTTACCTTGCCGGCCACCGGTGAACCCATGGCAATCAAAGTGTTAAATATACATAACAGGACATTATCGATAACTGGTTTACTTTTTAAATAACAAATCTATGTAAAAGTATTGAAATATAAAATAGATTAATCACCATGAGCTACACCACTCGTTATATCATGCTACGTCTATTATTAACCCTTCATGCTCGGATGATGTGCACGTGCACATTTCATTCAAATAACTTGATTTCTTATAAAGATTAGATTAAGGTTTTAATTTTTTATACTTTTTATCGTATTTTATTTAGTCCTAAAAATCTATTATTCACTATAAATTTTTATTTTTGATACATACATAGTTTTGAAAGACAGTAGAATTTTCGAATTTGACTAATTCTAAACATATAAGGAACTATTTTTATCGAGGTGATATTAAAAATGGTGAAAAAATATATATTCAATACTATGGTTTTTTCATACAGAGCTTTACAATACAGCACTGATAAGCACCATAAAAATTGACAACCACTGGTTTGAAAATTACTTGCCTAGAATGTCACCAGAGCGGTTTTTAAAAACGAAAAATCAACTTTTATTTATATTTATTAGTTCATCTGCTGCTCATTCTGCTATTCGTTGAATATAAATCACTTGCTATTCAAAATCTATTTTAGACATCTGCACCTGAAGGGTTAAAGAATCTATCAGAAAAGAGTACCTAATCTATCTGTTTGTGATAACGTAATGGTTTTATTCTGTATAAATAAGCTATTTTTTATTTGTAGATGGGAAATCCGATTTAATTTAGGTAAGAGAATAATCTTTTGTGTTCTGTTAAAAAATCTTTATATAAATATGAAAACAATTAATGTGAACTCTTTATAATTATAGTTCATTTATAATAGTATAATGTTTATTTATTACATTTAATACTTAAGTTTTTAAATTATTTAAATGTGTGCTATTTATTTAAATAAATTATAAAATAACCCCTTTGTTAACTAGAGTTTTCATAATCTGAATGAGTAAAGTTTAAAAATATTGAATTGTTACACCCCTAGACTGATATTGATAACTAAAACAAACTTCATCTTTATCTTCTTCTCTTCTTTGACCACACCTGCTCCTTATTTGAAACATTTGATCAACCTGTTACGCCTTTAAGTTACTCTGTTACTCTGTGGCTTGCAACCTTCCAGGAGCCCGAAATGCATCTGGCTACCCTATGTAATGCATAGCTCTTTCACAAATTAATTTAATTTGGATGGCATAAGGAACTTCATAATTTGTTTTCTCATCTCTAAATGCTTAACATCGTGGCTGTTTTAAATGTATATTATAGTTACTCAGAATTCTGTGAAATGCCATGACTTGTAGCTGAAAAGCAACACCGTCACAAAGCATACATTAAATAAAACACCGAATACAACCATAGAGCCCAGATTTTTTTCTGACAAATGTAACTGCAGCAAGCGTTAATCAGATATGGACCTATTTTTGCAAAATGTTCACTGCAGTGCTATTTTCAATGTAGTTAAAGTTGTTAACTTTCTCAATATTTAACTCATGCTTGTCTAACGTCAGTTTTATTACTGACAGGCATTCATTGTTGTTGGTTTATATATCAAGATTTGTGCATTAACCATAATAAAATCAATAACGTTTTCTCTCTCTCTCTAACTCTAATTTTCTCTTTTATGGTCAAAAATAATATTTTTATATTTCCCATAAAGTTTCTAGCAAGCTTAAAAATTTAATAATGATTGCCCTACGTGGATTCCTGTTTTTTATTGTGGTGACGCTCAGTCTTTTCATCAACACTGAACAGCGTGGAACTGGTGCTCCTCTAACCGTAAGTAAAACCACTTATTACAATAATTGAATGTTTGAAAGTAATAATATTTTATTTATAATAAAAGAGAGATGATTGTTTTGGGCAGGATCTTAAATGTAAATATGAAACGGTTAGGAAAAAATACAATACTAATATTTACATCAGAAACATATTATTAATTTGTAGTTCTGGTATTCACTGTATTCACTTTGGATTGGTTTGTCTGTTATTATACAATATTATTTCAAGCATAAAATAAAATGAAAAAGGTATTTTAATTACAATCTGTCACAAATTTTAAATTAAAATCAATTTTGAGAGAAAATTGATTCAAATTACAAAATCATTTAATATTTACCTCACCAAGACTTAAATCAAGAAATTGCAATGGTGATTATTGATGGAATTGGATTTTCAAATAATCAAATGCTTAAAAAATTATTGATTTGAAATGGAGACTAGAATTCATAAAAATTAATAAAAGCCTCAATAGTAATTAATTAATAATAAAAAAAAATCAATGAGCAAACACATGAGTTACTGCTCTGTTCGCTGGGGGTGTCAATTTTATGTTTATATATATTTAAGTAAATACATGTATGTGTACAAATAAGCTTATAATCTGAACACATTTTCCTGATTCCTCAATATCTACATGGGATGGAAATTTTCGAAAAATTGCTTATTGCAACGGTACGTAGTTAAGTAAAATAAAAAAATCACTAAAAGATTATTTTTTTTAAAAAAATCATGGTTAACAGTTGAATTTTTAAAAAAAACTCCACAGCCTGATAAAAGCAATATTTGATTCTTCAAGATATTTTAATTCATGTTATGTGCATAATAATACATCATATTTTATATATTTGGAATGAATTTCAATGGACAGATATCACAATACACTTATTTTAAATAGAAATTCATGGTTCACAGGCATGCGTTGAGCTCTTGCCAAAACATGGCAGCCCCGCGATTCTTCCTCAAACTTCAGCAACTCCGTACACCTTGACCACATCGACAATGCAAGTCACACAGGGGACAACCATGAATGTAACTCTGTCAAGTCCAATATCGAGTTCCATTTCAGGATTTTTGATGCAGGCCAGGAATACGATGGTAAATCATATTTTTATTTTTAGACCATTTCAGTTTATCTTTTTCTTGACGGAAGTCTTTCTATTTCCATAGCCTCTAAAAAATGAGGTTCAGTTATTGATTCACAACAAGTCTGTCTTTTAAATTTCTGCATTGGAGACCACACATTATGTTTCACATACAATTTACTTTATCTACTAGATACAATCAACTTTAATCAAATTTAATAGAAACTCTTATTTTTTTCAATATTTTCAGAACTCAAATGAAACTGTTGGTTCATGGACAGGTTTACCAGAATTGACCAAGACTTCAGATTGTCAAAAGCCATTGGACTCAGTTACTCACATGAGCACAGTTACAAAAGCTAACTTGATCTTCACATGGACTGCTCCAGCAACCTTTCTCGGTTCAGTTGTGTTCAGGTAAATGTCACGTTTTAAATTAAAAGTTAATTATCAACAACAGTGCATATTCTATGCCTACATTTTTTATAAACTATATGTGTGTCATTGAGTCCATTCAAAAGGGAGGGGGAAGACGGTGCAATTTCCACACTTTTATAGAGTTCTCATATTTGAAGCAACCGCAACCGTATACATATTTTATATTAGTAATTTAAAAAAACTATTCATTTAAGAGTGACATATTATTTTTCGGCATTATGTGTATTAATGGGGAAGCTCGAAAAATTCTTTGCTCCGGCCAGTAGCAGATCACCCTATAAGCGAATGAGGCGCGTGCTTAGAGCCTCCAAATCTTATTAGCCTCAACAATAGCTAATATTTTATAACTCATATACTGCACACTGTAGTGCATGCAACCAAGTCTTGAGGAATTTCTTCTCGGGACATTTCTGGAAAAATTTTGAAAAAAAACTCATATACTTTTTGTTCAGATTTTAATTTCTTTTTGTTATTCTACATTGATTTTTCAGGCGTTTTCAGATTCAGAGGCCCCAGGCACACATCTCATTTTATTATAGGGTAATCCCCCACTGCGCCTGGGGCCTCTCGTGTGCTTAAGCCGCCAATGGCTCCGGCCTTACATTTCTTCTGACTGTATGTCATGTTTTACCATGCAGAACCATGCAGATTTGTTAATCATATCTGTAAAAATAATATATCACCCAAATTAGAAACGTTTTTTAAATAAAAACACAAAGTATTGTAAATTACATTATAAAAAAAGTATAAGAAAAATTAAAATCAAAATAAAACATACATGAGTATAAACAGTTTAAAAAACATTATTCATCATTAGTATCGGTAAAAACCATTTTTCTAATCGCACTTCACTTCTGTGGCTAATGGATACTCAATTCCAAGTAGTTTCAGTTGATAAACATTCAATGAATAAAATGTTCATGGATAGGTTTATAAAAGTACCAATAAATTTAAATAAGATTTAATTTTGGATCAAAAGTTATCTTAGGTAGGTAAATTTCTTTAAATGAGCACTCAACAATACAAAATAATGTTATTTTGCGTGCCACCGTCGGTGTGTTAGAATCCCATGCGCTGAAGTCAGGGTTGTACTGTGCGCTAATCCCGGAGCACTTATGCTGGCGCGCTTGAGTCCCTCCCGTGTGCAAAGGTCAGGGTGCTGACTTTCCTATGATAAACATAAAAACTCTATATCGAAGGCCTTTTGCACTGTTTACGTTCTGAAGCTAAGGGGTTCATTTTATTCTTTTTCCATGAAGGTTAACCCTTTCCGGTCCTATGTCGAATCTCATTCGACATCGATTTTATTTCCGTGGGTCATATGTCGAATGTCATTCGACATTTTTTTTCTTTATTGGTATCGAGTTAAAATAAGTTCAAATGTATTGAATATATATTTTTTTCCACTCGTATCTATTACAGCGGTATTCTGAGCAAAGAATCAAATGGTTTTTATGAAAATTGTAATGTGAAACCGTATGCCTGCAATTGATACAAAAGGGTCGTTTTAGGGGGGGCTGGGTCGGCTCGCGCAGTTCGGGCGCTAAGTTCTACATTCTTCTTTCCAACAGTAACACTTGTCACGTGCACTTGAAAATTAATACCGATATGTACTATTGTTCTAATAATTCTAACTTTGCAAAAATGCCCAAAATTACAAAAAAATGCAAAAAAGCAACTTGATACATATATTGTATCACAGTTTCTCAACGGTGGGCCATGTGGCCCCCTAGGGAGCCACAGAGATTTATTTTTGTTTTGGGGAGCCACAACACAGTTCAGGGGGGCCACGGGCAAATTGAGGATTTCAAATTTCTGATATTCTGGGAAAAAGTATACCAAATCGGAGATTTCAAATATCTCGGTGAGCTAAAAAAAAAAAAAGGTGTTTTTGGAGATATTCTGGGAAAAAGTATACCAAATCGGAGATTTCAAATTTCTCGGTGAGCTAAAAAAAAAAAAGGTATGGGGGCCACAGAAAAATAAAGACACTCAAAAGGGGCCATGCTCCCAAAAAGGTTGAGAAACACTGTATTGTATAACATGTAAGGCAAAACCTGGGCTGGGCTATGATAAATGCTTTTGCCGTTATCATACTTTAATTTTTTTTTAAATATAAATAATAAGGTCATTATTTAGATATTTAGAAAAAAATTATACTGTTGCTATAAATCTAGTAAAAAAAATATAATTGCAAATATTAGTTTCCCTCGTGATACTGTAAATCTATTGTGGGCCAGGTGGAATATTTTTTTTATTTTTTTGTGGACCGGAAAGGGTTAACATATTAAATTGATACCCTAGTTCCAGAGTAGATAGAACAAGTCTGAATTCGGCAGTATTGAGCTAAGCATGAAAAGTTACATAGAGTACCAAGAAGTAATAATTATGCTGCATTACAATCTAGTGCAGCATTAGGGATTCTGTGTCGAGACGTCCCGGGACAAAAGTCCCGGGACTTTTAAGCTTTTTTGCTGTCGTAAGTCCCGGGACTTTGTTGTTAAATGTCCCGGGACTTAAGACAGCCAAATTTTACATTTTAATTTTGAAAAAACCATTCTAACCAAATAAAATTGGATGCAAGCAATCGCTAATGTGACCTAAAAAGTTAATTTTGATTTAAAATAAATTTAAATTGGTGTCTATCCTCGAGATCAGTTTTGAAAAAAATGCATTATATTCAGGCTACGGATTAAAGGCCGGGGTTTTAACAAAATTAAGTATGCATATATAAAAGGGACCTTATGAAAGAAACAGCTGTTTAGATTTATAATTGTAGAAGTTTCAAATCAACATCTATTTATATATTGTAATACGAAACAACCATTTTCTATGGGTAGAGACGTGCAGAAATACAAAAAAACTTAGACACGTGTTCGCTTAACTCAATAGTTCAACAATTTGAAACTTGGGATTCACAGAATTCCAAGAAATAATGAAGCCGATAGTTATTTCTAGAAAATTATGTCATAAATCAAGGCGGATTATAAATCTTTTATTATGAACATTTCAGCTGGGACTAATTGTTTTTCGAAAAGAATACAAGAAAGATCAATGTTTTGGAAAAACAATGTTGCAACAACGTTTATTACAAAAATAAGAAATCGGCTGTCTGATTCGTCATTAAATTCATTATTATTTTTAAAATCATATTTTGATAAGCAAAAATAAAATATTAACTTTTGTGTAAATAATACATTCTATGTATGATTTGAGGTTCTGATTTTATTATTCAATTAATTTAATATTTTCAATATTAATAAATAAATGTGTTCAAAAGATGTATTTATTTTAACTAACGCATACTTTCGGCGGCCTTTTAAAGTACGTACGAAAAAAATATACGTTTAACTGCATAAAAAACGCTCAAAAAAATTAATTTAATTGAAACAAAATATTAAAAAACGTTTAGGAGATCAATTTATATTCGTATAAAAAATATAACTGTACCAAAAACAAATCAAAAAATATTATAATTAAATGTTCATACCTGATTATTTTTTTATATTGACTATTTTTCAGCTGTATTGTGATTTGTGAAGTAACGGTCATAATTTTACCCAATTCATTGATATTTTTTCAATACATGTATCGTTACATCCCTTTTTAGTACATACATACAAATATTTAATTTTAATAAATTTATAATTTTATTGAAGGGAAAATTAAAGTCCCAAGTCCCGGGAAGTCCCGGGACTTTGACTTTATCACGTCTCGAGTCCCGGGACTTTGAAAAACCCGAGACTTCAGAATCCCTATGCAGCATAGTAATGTCTTAGTTGGTATTGAAATCAACAACCTGTTATGTTAAAGTATGTTGGGTGAATAAATTTTAAATTGTGTATTTCTTCTTCTTCTTTAAGCATACTTGTCTTAATGATATCGTTATAAAGAATTAGCTATTGATAATATTTTACAAACAATGTGGATTTTATATATTATGTACTGTTATTATTTTTCTTAGCGTATATTACCTATATTATGTTGTGGTTCATTTTTGCAGGGCCACAGTTGCTGAGAATTACTCTACCTTCTGGGCTGGTCACGTAACACCAATAGTTAAAGTGGTGAAGGCTTGAATCTGACTATATATTTATTTAAATTATAATATAATGAATTATAATACTAAATAATGCTATAACAAATTGTTTTTAATTAAAAATCCTATGGAAAAAATATTTTTATTTTCAGCTAGATTAAGCACAATTCTTTGTGGCTCAAAAACCATTTCAATATGGATGAAATGTAAATTTTTATAATATATTTAATTAATTATATTTTACAACAATCAGTATAGCCTCTAGTTCAGTGATAGTCAACCTTTTGCATACCATGCGCCATACAAATCGAGCACCTTTTTTTTAGTTATTTCTTGCAAAGATTATAGATACATGCCAAAAATCGTTTGTTTTTTTTTTAAATTTATTTTTATCGCTAGTGTTGCTAGTAATGTAAAATGTAATCTCGAATACTTCAAGGTTATTTATGCTTCATATTATTATCTATGTATTTATAAACAGAACAGTGTTTGGGACTGCGAAAAAATTCCACTTGATAACATTTCGATTGTGAAAAGTTTTTTTTTTTTTTATAAAAAATTAAAATAATAAAACACGTTTCTACTAATTCTATATAGACCGCTTTTGTTATCAATGAGTTTTACATCGGTCGATAATGCTCTTGATGAGTGAAATCGGTCCGAGCGGCCCATTGCAATTTTATTTTATAGATTCCAATATGTCAAATTATATTTAATTGAATATTTAAGCTCGCCACCGAGATTTTGTATAATTCTTTTCGTTTCGCAGTGTCATACTCTTTTTCTAAGATGGAATGAAAACTTAGGCACCTAACCATAATGTCAGATATTGTGGTATATAGAAGTTATCTCTTTATATAGATGATTGTTTGTTTCAATGATGGTAAGTCATCATCTCCAGGCGTCTCGGTGACAAGCTTTCTGCTTTTTAATCGTTCAATGCATCTTGATGTTGTCCAGTTGTCCACCCACCTCTTTCGTGGCCGGGCGGTGATATTCTCTACAAAGGTTACTACTAAGGCTTATACAAAAACCGACTTTTGAAAAAACCGGTTTTCAAATGTCAATATTATCCGAAAACCGGTTTTAGAAGTTTTACAAAAAATGGATAATTCAATTGAAATAGCGAGAAATAGTTAATTTTTTTAATGTTGTTTATTTATCTATAATACACAGCAAGAAATTATTTGGTGTTACTCCTCAGAAAATATGATTTAAGAAAACACAAAGCGTCCACTGATCATTTTGGTAACAAAATTTCCTGATATCGAAAATACTCTTTCGCTGGGTAATGATGTGGGGCATATGGTCTTGAAGCCATCAGATAAAAGATCCAAATTTTCTGTCCTTTTGTTTAAAGACGCGTTTATAGAAAATTCGGTACAATCGGTAACGAAGTTAAAAAAACCGGTTTTCGAATGTCACAAATTTAGCCAAAAAACCGGTTTTTAAAAATCAGTTTTTGAAAACCGACAAGCCCTTGTTACTACAATAATTCATACAAAGCACATATTCTTTGAACCTTATAACTTTACAACATTGGGAATACAAATAATTACATATAAAAACACTTATTTTATTTGAAATAGTCGACGGAGTAACTTCATTCAGTTTTGATGAATACATAATAAAAAACATCAGCATGTAATCATCTAAAAAAAATATAATATCATTAAAAATTGCATTATTGCAGGGGAAAAGTTATATAATGGAAATGTTGTTCATAAGTTTATAGCAAAGACGCGGGAAGTCCCAACGATGAGTAATAAGTACTGCACATAATGTACATAGGGCTACCAAGCGTCCCGGTATTCGGTATTTGTCCCGGTTTTAAGCCTTTTGTCCTGGGATCTATAAAGTTAGATACCAACTTAAGAATTTTGGAGCCCGATAATAAAGTGTTAGTACTTCGTCTTTTAGTTTTAGTTTAATTTTAGCATTAATCTATTTAAAATGTAACAACTTACTGCAAATTTTTTAACCACATCGTCACAGATAGAAAAAAAGAATGACATCAAATGTGATTTTCACTTCGACAACAGCCAAGGCGGAAACAAATTCGACTACTGTAAGTGATAATAGATATTAAATTTAAATCATGTGACCGTATACCCGGTACTAGCCATGTATTGAATATGCTGCATGTGCAGTAAGATAAGAATGTTTATATTTAAATGCAAATTTTTGAATGATGGCACATAGTTTATTTTCTATCTCCTTTATTATGTTGTATTATTACATGGTTCATATTTTAGAAAGCGGATAAAAAAAGAAGAAACTGTATCATATAATTTTCGCAAAATCGTCACATATACCATATTTGATGTGCAGCGACGACATATTTTGTATGAAGTTCGACTTACGACCAAAGCTCAGGAACGTATCTCGGTCATAAGTCGAGGACTACCTGTATTCGTATTTCCTGAACAGCATATTGACATTTAAAAAGTGTGTACTTTTTTCAATTTATGGACACAATGGAAATGTGAAAAGCATCATTTCATTGATGAATAACACAGTGGTCTGATGCAAAAATCTCTCAACACCGACATTATTGAAAAAATATGCTATGTATATTGTATGATTTTCTAGTGACAAATATGGCATTAATTAAAAATGCCAAATCCAATAAAAATATGTGTTACTCTACCTTAGGGGTTACCAACATTTTTGGACCCTAGAGCGCAATCTTAAACATTGGTAAGGCGGCGAGCACCACATTTTTTCAAGGTTGTTTATAACCCTGGAATTTGCCGATTTGCCCAAATTATCAGCCTAACTCTTTGTTTTTTTAGCTCTTCTTAGAAATTTGAAAATCTCAAAAGCCTACGATTTGCCCAAATTAGTTGGCGGGCGCACCGGAATCGGACACCAGTCAGTTGTACTCGCGGTTATAGTCCGATCACCGAAGTTGAGGCCAAGGCTCAGGCATTAGAGCTTCTACAAAAGTCTCGGTTTTAATGTCAAGATATCTGGCAGCCCTAATATAAATACATATACAGTAATATTATCATTATACAGTAAAACCCCCATTTATACGATCGTCGGGACCGTATAATTGGGGATAGTGTAATTGGGGGTGTGAATCTCATACAAAATTAGGGATTTGGGCTTTTCCGCGGAAAATGCAAAACTAAGATTTCCCTTCATTTTTGCAAAAAAATAAATATTGACGAAATATTTTTTACCATGTGTAAATAGTATGCACATACAATTAAATAGATTCTCTGATTTAAATTTCCATTAAAAAATATAGATTGAGTTGAGCAGCCGCCCAGACGAACAGCAGCAACGAACGTAGCAATGGAATGCGACCGTACAATTGGGGGATTTGCGGCGAATATTTCAAGCCAGCGTATAATTCGGGGTAGTATAATTGGGGGTTCCACTGTATATGTGTTGATGTTCGAATGCGTTGCTGGTTTTTAAGTTGCTTGTGATACTTTGGCATGTTCTGCCCCATGTCAAGTATTTTTGTTACGTCTCAATATTGAGGATTACATTGAATTGTACACCGGTATAGGTGGCCAATAATTTCTTTAGTGACATACCTGTGTATTGTAAAGTTTGTTCATCGTTTCACGATGTAAGTATACGAATATTAATAATTTCATATTTCAAACAGGGGTAAATTTGTCATACTTCATCACACGGATTATTGCGGCGAAAAACTTCACAAACTAAGCTAAAAACCACTCCACGATTTAAAATTATTATTTGAGAGCTTGGCAATCGCGTTAAAACCACACATTATTACGAAGAACACATAAATAAATTATGCGAAATATGAAATATTTTAGAGCATTTCGCCTCAGCTTTCCTGAACGGCCGCGTGGCGCCACGAAGAACACTGATAAATTATAAGTATAATTTATCAGTGTTCTTCTTTTAAATGTGTGGTTTTAACGCGATTTATCAATGCTTCAATAAATATTTTAAATCATGGCGTTGTTTTCAGCATAGTTTGCCGCAATAATCCATGTGTAAGTAAAGGATAATTTAAAAAGTATGGCGGTGTACAGTGAGAATGTCATATTTTGGATAATTTATTAATCAGTGTTCTTCATATTAATGTGATTTTAACGCGATTTATCAATGCTTCAATAAATATTTTAAATCGTGGCGTCGTTTTCAGCTTAGTTTTTCGTCACAATAGTCGACGTGCTACTATATGAAAAGTGAGATTTCTGGGTAATTGTCCGTTTTGGACATTGTATTTAATGTGACTTGCTTCTTGACTTCAGAAATTTTATATTTGTTTCCAAGTTCTACTTTTGATTTTATTCAAACGTTTTTCCAATAAATGTGAATTATAAGAAAGGTTTCTTTATATGCTTCCTCTTCTTCTTTGACCATATTCGCTCCCTATGTGGAGCGTATGACGGGCATGGGGCTCCTCTGTGTTTCCGTCTCTCGCCAATTGCTTTGATTCCTCCCATGACATGTCAGCACCCCCCAATGATCGATTAGAATCTATGCATACAGAAATCCCTGTCCATATACAGTAGAGGTCTGCACGGGCCGAAATTTTACAAAATTACCCGGTCCGAGCCCGAAAAACTCAGGCCCGAGTCTAATAACACAATTGTTACCCGAACCCGACCCGGATTTATACTCCATAGCCCGAAAAAAATCCGTTTTTTACAAATTTACGATTCTCTATAGAACTGGTAATAATTAAAATCATCATGGCTGACTTATGACACGAGCATAGTCTGAAATATTTTTCTGAAGAATAAATTCCTTACCTGGGCCCGGCTCGAGCCCGAATCTCAATGGCACTTACCCGCCCTTACCCGTGCAGACCTCTAATATACAGGTACTTTCTTATTTTATATCAAATAAATACTTCAATATAATGGTTCCACTGTAATATGAGCAGTATCAATGCTTGATGAAGGTTTAATGTGGAATATTGTGTATTGGATTTCGCTATGTTCATGAAAAACATGACATCTTCCCCACCATTTCACACTTTAATGTCATGCTGAATCTGTTATTAATGAGAAATTCAATGTGCTGAGATCTAACTGTACAGATGTTTCTGGATTGTAATCAACTTCAGGTGTTGACGACAATGCGGTTCTATGCAGAGGGTGGCTACCAAAAAGATGTTGGGCAAGACATGTTTTGCGCATTGAGCCAGCCATTAGTTAGCAGAATAATCCGGAACATCTTTGAAGAAATTTATTTAAAGCTTTCACTGGTATATATTAAATTTCCTCAAACTGCAAGCAGCCGAGCATACAACGTAAGTATGAATGTTATTTTAAATGAGACGTTGAATAACAATGTCACTGGTTTTAGAACTACCAGATGACATTTTCTCATTCATGAGTAAAATCGATGAATATCAACTTAAAAAGCAGCTTTTGTGTTTATAATTTAAAATAGATTATTTGCAATAAATCAAGTGGCTCTTCTTCATTTGTCTCAATGAAAAGGTACTTCAAGTAGTGATCATTATTATTATTACAAAATTATCTTATTAGATTTGTCATTATGTATTTAAAACTCCTTCTGGAACATATCCTTTTTGAGTTGACACTAATATTGTTTTAATTTATCGTGAAGGAGTTCTATCAACAACAAAATAGTTCAATCAATCAAATCAATAGTTGAACGAAAAGTTATACCGCTGTTCCTAATATAACTCTTTCATATTTTTTCAGATTTCTTACAAAGGCAGGTTTTCCTGGTGTAATCGGCTGTATTGATAGCACCCATGTGCAGATTGTGACTCCGCGTAGAGAAAAAGAGGCACATATGAACCATCATGGATCTTATAAGATTAATGTCCAAATTGTTAGATTGAGTTATGTTATTAAGTCAAGTGATAAATATTTATTGTAATAATTGAGTTTTTAATCCTTTGATTAGATTAGTGATTTGATTTTATACGGTATACACCTCGGGAGTGATTTAATTGTATTTATTTGATTAATTTGATTAATTAAATTATGATTTTTTTTTTTCACTAGGATAATTAACTTTGTACCTTTTCTGATTACATTATAAATTATATTTGGAAAATCGTTTCTCAACATTTTACAAAAAGAAAATTGTTCAAGACATATTTAAAAAAAATAAATGTACCTTATAAAAAGATAATATAAGTAAAGTGTCATTGTATAAACTTTCACGAAACATAAAAAAATAATTTTACACTGCGTTTATACTCACACTATTGATTTATAAAAACCTATGTATATGTTTATACACACACTATGTGTTTATATATACACCATAATTTGAATAAATAATAGGGAAAATTGATTTTTTGATAATTGAAAATTATTACAAGTAATCGGAAAAATAAAATTGTTTATAAAGTAAGACATGATTAGTTTATACAGAGGGCAAATAGGACGCTAAAATTTTCTTTTTGTGAGGTATTCCTCAAAACACGGATATACACACAGTGGAACATCCAGTGGCGGATCCAGAAATTGTCCCAGGGGGGGGGCATTCAATTTGAAAATAAACATGATACATACAAAATACATTAAAAAATAGATGATTTTAAAATAATATATCTATATAAAAATAGTCGATACATAATTAAGTGTTTATAAAACATAGGCATAATAAAGTAATAAAATTTAAATAAATTATATAAATGGAAAGATGTGAAATTTTAATAAAAATTTTATTTCAATTAAAAAATGCAAACATTAAAAAACATAATTATAAAAAAATACAGTACAATACCAGGGAAGAATTGCAAATATAAAAATAATGAATTATCAATTTGAATAAAAATGGTTATTTGTAAGTCAAATGAAATTGATGAATTTATTGAAAAATACTAGAAATATATTTTAATTTAAATTATAAAATGAAGTCTAATATTCGTTTTTTTGACATTGCAAAGCGGTCCAAAAAATTTTCAGAATCTAGATCCATTTCCCAGTGAATATGTAACAAAGCCAGACCCAATAGTCTTTCCGAACTCATACGATTCCTTAGCCAGGTTTTCATGCGTCGTAATGCGGAAAAACTTCTTTCAGCGGAGGCAACGCTGATCCGCAAACTTAATAAAATTCGTAATAAAACCTCACAATTGGGATATATGAATTTATCACATGTCATATATATATCTGATGGTATCACAGAATTGTTTTCTCGAATACATTTTTGTTTCCACATTTTTACTTCAGATGTAAAACACGATTCTGAATTCATACCATTATTCAGTACAGTCAGAAACGGCTCGTATTTTATCCATAAATTGGATAACAACAATTTTAAATCATGTTCACCGATTTTCAATAAACTTTCTGGTAATAATATGTGCAACATATAAGCATTCATTGTATCCTCGATAAACCGTGATTTTATATCTTGAATTATTTCATTCAGCATTGGAATAAATATACTTATTCGATAGTAATCCTCTGGCGAGGTGCACGAATAATTTGCTCGTAATGACTGTTTTGCAGTAATCCTCGGAATTTCAAGATCCACCTCTAATTCTATTGCTAATTTAGAAGTTTTTTCCCAAACATCTCCGAATTCAACATCTGCGTTATCTCTGTTTGATTCTAGCAGTGCAAGGAGGTCTTTAACAATATTCCCCGCTGAAATTAGATCAAACGATATTTTTTGAAATGTCTTACTTAATATAATTGTTTTGGAAAATATGTATGTTATACATCGAAGTGATACCAAAAATTCGGTTTTTGTTATACAGTTAATAAGAAGATGAGCTTTTGTAGAAGATACGCTATCTTTCCAGGTTTCAATATTTTTTAACGTTTTTATTATGAAAATATTATTTTCAAAAAATAGAGAAGTGTCTTGTCTTTCAACCCAGCGAGTATCACATTAACTTCCTAACTTACTGCCTAAAATATGTTTTAAACTAAAATTTCTTTTTGCTGACGCATGAAAGAAAGCAACAACTTCTTTTATTACTCCAAAAGCATTAAGTACACACTGTTTCCCTACACATTTGGATAGTGAAAGATTAAATGAATGATTGAAACAAGGTATTCTAACTGCATATGGTGACATTTTTTGAATACGTGTTACAGCTCCTCGCAACTCAGACATCATGACATTACACTAGAGGTCTGCACGGGCCCGGGCCTGGCCCACGGGCTCTTACCCGACCCGGCCCGTGGGTCGGGCTCGGGCGGGTAAGCGCAATCGAGAGTCGGGCTCGGGCCGGGCCGGGCTTTGGAATTTGGGATATAATGTAGGGAAAAATATACTAAATTGAGGATTTCAAATTCCTCGGTGAGCTAAAAAAAAAAAAAAAAAGTACTTTCGGAGATAATCTGGGGAAAAAGTATACCAAATCGAGGATTTCAAATTCCTCGGTGAGCTAAAAAAAAAAAAAAGGACTTTCGGAGATAATCTGGGGAAAAAGTATACCAAATCGAGGATTTCAAATTCCTCGGTGAGCTAAAAAAAAAAAAAAAGGACTTTCGGAGATAATCTGGGGAAAAAGTATACCAAATCGAGGATTTCAAATTTCTCGGTGCTTCGGGTCGGGTTCGGGTAACAAGTGCGGCATTAGACTCGGGCCCGGGCCGGGTCGGGCGTGAGTTTTTCGGGCTCGGACCGGGTAGTTTTGTAAAATTTTGGCCCGTGCAGACCTCTACATTACACGTATCGGTACAAATTCCAACACAATCTCTTATATTTATTTCATAGTTTTGTAAAATTTGTATAACTGAATTTCCTAATTTTTCACCGTCGATTTTAGGCTCACTTTCTGAATTAAATTCCGCACCATAATTCATCTTGTGCAAGTCAAAAAATCCAATAAAATCCTCTCTGATTTTATACTTATAAACATATCGAATTATCACACTCATTTGAGATATTGTGGATATATCAGTTGTTTCGTCAGATATTATAGAATAATATTTAGATTCGCCCAAGAATTCTTTAATTTTTCCGATTATTTCTTTTGCACAACATTCAATAATAGTATTTTGAGTTGTTTTAGATATATATGTTGCATTAGCAGATCCAGATTTAAGGTGATCTTCAAGTAATTTGTCTCCTCCGCGAATCCGTAATTTTAAAATCTCTCGAAAATTTCCCTCATTAGTTATACTCTCATGCGTATCTATTAAAATTCCATCGTCTCTATGTCCCATAAATGCTATATTTTGTTTTCCAAGAGTTATAATATTATCGATTATGGGAATTAGTCTTTTACGATTTTCTTCTATTGTTTTCAATCGACTTGATGATAAAATGTTACAAATTTCGTTTTGTGGATTATTTAAACAATGTAAAAAATCTTTAGCGCTTTGAATGCTATTTCTGTGATATTTATGATTTTGGTGCTTTTCTAATACTCCATCCTTACCAAGAAGCCTTAAAAAGGATTTTTGAGCACTTGTAACTAATGTTCCTCTTTCAACATTGCATCGTGCTTCACCTACAACTGACGGAGCAAATATCGAACAATATTTGCAAAAGACT
The DNA here is from genome assembly GCA_031772345.1 of Himalopsyche anomala. Lineage (NCBI taxonomy): Eukaryota > Metazoa > Arthropoda > Insecta > Trichoptera > Rhyacophilidae > Himalopsyche > Himalopsyche anomala. The sequence continues at coordinate 12,775,114 of CM062833.1, read as the reverse complement.
CCTTTCATAATTGGAGAATAAACCAACCATGAATATTTTTCCAAGTGATTCCTATTTAAATACAGTTTTTTAATTTTTTCTTTCTTCTTATGCTCTGAATATGGGAAAAGGTATAGATTTGATGGAAAAAATGGATTTTCTAAAAGCTCTTTTTTCCTCCAATCACTTACATTATTAATTTTTCCTACATATTTTCCGATGTCATTTTCATAATCAGTTGTTGGTGAGTTGATTTTTGAGTCGCCGCTTCTAGTATTTTCGATGTTATCTTCATTTTCAATTACATCAGCTGATTCAGTTTTTGCTGATGCCGAGACTGCTGAGACCGAGGATGACTTTACAAAATAATCAAAAATTTTTTGGCGCTTGTTTGTATTTCCTGCCATCTTTTTGTACTTGGGGTGTCTAAAATTATTTTTTATATATTACTAAAATGTGTTGTTTACTGTTTTTTTATCATTTATTATTATATTATCACCTTCAAATTTCTATGTCGAAGTTTTATGTTTTCCTCCACGTCTTTCACAGATATAATAATTTAATAAAAAAAATACTCGCTAATATTTGTTGCAGAAAAATTATAATTTCACAGAAGTTTTAACTATCAAGTTTCAATAAAGGTAAAGAGTTAAAGTTAAATAATTAACGCATTTACACAATCACTATTAAGCAGCTTTTAAAATTTGTGCTACCGATTATTGACACGATTTTAAACCAATTGCTACCACAGCTATAGAGAGACTGATTTATTAAAATAATATTCAATTTCACTTCCAGGCAGATCGGTTTGAAAAAATATGAGGGCTTCTATTTCATGGAGAGTGGCAGAAATTTCGAACACGTGCAGTTTTGTTATTGTTTTACAAGTCAAAATAATACAATGGTATCTACTTGGGAGGGCCGTGATAAAAACAGTTGATTGAAAATAAAGAGAACTACAATATATTTATTTAAATAAAAATCATTTTAAAATTTATGTTTAAGTATTTTAAATGGAAAATAAATTCTCCTCAGGGGGGGGCCATGGCCCCACTGGATCCGCCAATGGGAACATCACACCCAACACACATAAATTTTTGTCATTCCTTTTTACTGGACAAATTTTGGAATGACTGCACACAAAGCATTTCCTCCGTGTGTTCAAACCTTGAGTCATCGTTTCCGGTACAGAGTGAATAAAATGTCTCGCTGAGTCTTATAGGTGTCTCCTTAGCTCTTCTCCCTCCGGAAGACGATGGTCTTGGTTTATGGTATTTTTCAATAATTTGTTTTATTACTCTCATACGACAATCACTGAATTTTACATTTTTCCCTGATTTAACTCCGTATAAACGATAAGCATTTAGGGTCAATGCATCCAACAGTCGAAAGATTTTTTTTTTATACCACTTTAGCGATTTCCTTGAACAATCCATGAAACTAATCATCATATCCGTTTTGTCAATGATTCCCATGTTTAGATTATAATCGAGAACAGCTTCTGTTATCAGCTATGTTTTCTCTTATTGAATAATTGATTGCATTAGAAATAACCATTTTCGGTTCATGGATATTTGTGAGCATATACACCTCCCGTTTGTCCTTCCATTTTATAGCTAATAGACTATCCGAATGCAAATATTTCACATAGCCACGAGTTTGCTTTCCTACTGGAAATTTCGGAAAACTTTTACGATTAGGTCAGACAGTACCACAAGTGTGAGTTTGATTATCAAAGAGGTAATCAAATAATGCTGGACTTGTGTACCAATTGGTAATTATCAATAAATAATCCATGTCCCTTTCCCAAATTATCACAGAGCATCGTTTTTACAACCGATCCAGATATACCTATATTTGTATCAATTTCCATATCTGTTGCGGCTCCCGTGTAGACAATTATATCCAATACATAGCCTGTCTTAACATCGCAAAAAACAAATATTTTTATTCCGAACCGATGCCTTTTGGATGGAATATAGATTTTGAAAGACAATCGCCCTTTCCAAAGTTAAAGACTTTCATTGATGCATAAATTTCGGAACGGATGAAAGACAGCTTTATATAATGATTTTATTGGATCTAATAGTGGCCTGATTTTTTGTAATCGATCAGGGCTCCGGACGGTGTTATCTGCAAAGTGAAGTGCTCGCAGTAACAGAAAAAAACGATCTTGGGAGAAGAAAACCCTAAAAAAAAGGGTGCAATTATTTGTTTTGTTGACCAATAATCTTTCATGGATTTTTTTCCGACCAAACCTGTCGGTGGCTAAAAAAATGTCATAAATGTCTGTATCGACCCATTTTTGTAATTCAGATTTTGAAGTAATGCCGGTTTTCATTTGACTTGCATATCCATTAGTTTCCTTCACCATATTGTTCATAACATCATCATTGAAGAAAAGTGTGAAAAAGCTCAATTCAGTGTCCCTTTGATAGAGCTAGTTCAACATAACTTCGCCATCTGGCTCTAGGGTGACCATGATGTAATATATATTTTTTAATAATTGAATTATCCATAGTTTTTTTAATGTATTATGCTGATTTATTGCACATATTTTTTTATTAAAATATTGAGGATTGTAGCATACCGTAATTGACGAATGTTCTATATTCAAAAACTAAAACTCCATTATAGTATGAGGGCCGGTTTTGCTCACAACTATAAGAATATCTTTTTTTCCTACCTTAATCTGTATTGAAACTATGTGTGGGGTCAGCGAAGCGGATACCTAGTTTCCTGTCTAAAGTTCTTGCTAGAGTGGGTACAGACTAAGTCTTTATTTCCCTTTCCAGTATGTGGCAATGAATGTGAATTCTATAAATGTATTACGTAATGTAAAAAAATTCACTGTATACAGAAATTTCGGTCACAATAACATTGGGATTGAGCTTATATCAGAATATAACATATCAAATCAAAATGCATGTTTTGAAATTATATAGAGAATTTGGTAATTGGTGCAAAAAGAATAATGTAATTATTAACCTTTTGAACGCCGCAGATTTTTTGAAATGTTTTCTTGCATTGTACTGTAATAAATAGATTACTTAAAAATAATTGGTTTGGTTTATATTGAAGCCAAATGCATAATGAACATGTCAACATTCTAAAAAAACAATAAAGCTGCATATTTTTGATGTTATCACTTTAACAAAATATCTCATACAAATATGTTATGACATCACCCTTTGACACTAGCTGACATTGCTTGAGAAATTGGAGCTCTGCTCCATACCAATCTCAGTATTATAATGTTACTTCGAAATTGCTTATCATTAATTACTTGCTTTTACATTTAGGAAACACATAAATTATATAATATCTAGATATTTATGACCGTTTTAGCCAAAGCCCAATGCAAAACTGTCTAGACATATGTCAATAACAGTGTGGATAATTGCCACCAACTCAGATATATCATGGCAAAACACATTTCTCTGCCATAAGAATGCACACAATAGTTTGTTTATAGTTTTTGTCTCACTTAAAAATAATACATGAGCATAAAAACATAAAAATAAAGATCGCGAAATTATTAATTTTTACGTTAAATATGATACCAGTGCAGTGTTATTGTCAAATCGCGATAAGGTAGGTATTGCGCGTGCGCAGAGTGATAGATGAGCATGGCGCATGTGCAAGATGTGTCCGCCATCTTTCAAATCGTTCCATAACAAAACGCGGAACACGACAGATCGAAAGGGTTTGAAAAATCGATGTTTATAATATGTAGAACTAATTGTTTTGACAACAGTAAAGAGGTAGAAGAGAACAAATCAGGCAATATTTTAATAAAACAATCAGTCCTGTATATAAAAGATTTCTTGCATTATTGTCAGTTGAAACTTCGCGTCACAGCATCTGTGACGCTAGCAGTGATCAGGTTAACAATAGAAATGAAAAAACTGGATTTATTCAGTATATTATAACATTTGGGAATAATGGTTGTCAAAAGAAAATTTGGATTAAAAAAAGTATTTAAAAACTACCCTTTACAATATAAGTATACAAAATGAAATATCAACTAATGTCTTGAATGGGCAATTATATCACAAATTCACTTTCTTTACTTTAAAGAAGAAAAAAATGTGTATGTATAGATTTTGATTGATTAAATGTAACATTTGAGCTTTGTTTAAAATTAGTTGACTGGTTTTTGCATTTTTGTATTTTCATAATGCGATTTCGGATATTGAATTAAACAAATGAATGAAAACATAAATAAAGGTAGTCTTATTTGTTATATTCCTCCAACAATAAATAAAAAAACATGAAATGTATTACAGACCTTTACAAATTCTTCAAATGTTTCTTTTATCGCGCTGAAACATACAACTAACTCCTTTACAGATTTTGATATCTCCTGTAGAAAAAGTATTTCGTGTTGTAAAAGAAATTGTACATAAAATTATCCTAAATATTATCAATTACTGTTTATTATGAATATTATTACATTCAAATTTGAATGCAATGTAGAAATTTGGGTTTCTACACCTCGAAGAATACGAAGGTCAGTGGTATTCTCTATGGGCTGCCTTTTCGGTCTTCTTCGTGGTGTATTTCTGGAATCTGATTTATTTGCGTATTATTATTAAGAATGCGGTCAGAACAATGGAAGATGAATATGTGTCATAAGGGTTAAGAATCTCCTTAAATACCTATTGGATCTGGAGTAATGGTTTCAGTTTTTATTGGAAGATTTAGTATTTCTTCCAACGAATCTCTGTAATTATTATCTATTTCTATTGGCATTGGGGGCGACAAGGTATTTTTTTTAGCCCTACCTCTTGGTGATGCATCCCTGCAGAGGATGTTTCACCAAGGATGGCTAAAATTTTCTACGAGATATCATCAATTTTTACAAAATCATGAGTGTTCCCCATTCTCGCCAGAGCACGGTGCTTTTCTGCATTCACCCTCCGCACATCTGATTTTGCTTTCTTCCAAATCTGAAAGCATTTAATCAATATATTAACAAATGTATGCAAATTTTACATACATTACTGAAAATGAATTTGTAATTCACAGAATAATAATAAAATAATACATTTATAGGTTTGTGAATCAAGCACTTTATAAATGTCTAAACAAACATACCGCTTTCCACTGAACTATTGTTTTGTGAGGTCCAAGTTTGTTCAGTTGCTCCATCAGGTCAGCCCATTGCTGTTGGTAACTTTGGTGACCCAAAGGACCTTTAAAAGTACCTAATCAACCAAATATGTTCTTTGGGGTGGTATCGCATTTCGACCTCGCAGTCTTTCTTGAACTGGAAACAAAAAGTATCATTAGAGGCAAGCATGCTTTACAATATGTTACCCATTTACTCCCGAAAATTGATATATTCCAGCAAAAAACAATACAATTCTAAAATTTAATTACCAATAGGGAAATATAAAAAAAACCAAAAGTTGGAATCTAGAATATCGATAATACATGCGAATTATAAAATATAAGAACTTGCATTCAACAGGTTGTTAATGACCTGGATGACCTCAGTTCCGTCGAGTACATCCTATGGATACTACCTGACGAAACTGAAGGATGTTGGCATGTCATGGGAGAAAGCAAAGCAGTTGGCGAGAGACAGGGAAACAGAGGTACCACGTGGCCGTCATACGCTCCGCGTAGGGAGCGAATATGGTCAAAGAAGAAGAGGAAGCATATAAAGAAACCTTTTTTGTTATAATTCACATTTATTGGAAAAACATTTGAATAAAATCAAAAGTAGAACTTGGAAACAAATATAAAATTTCTGAAGTCAAGAAGCAAGTCACATTAAATATAATGTCCATAACGGCCAATTACCCAGAAATCTCACTTTCTTAACTTATATAAACTTTTATAAAAAAATATTTGTGTATAAGAAACAATATTGCCTATGGTTGATTATTTCAGACCGTCGGAAATAAGTACCATGCCCCCAGAATAAGCCTGTTGATCGACTTTATCTAATATTTATTTAATTAATTTCAAAAAAACCCTTTTTTAGTCTTTTTTAAAGATTGCAATTTTCGCAGGCCCATGTTTTTTACTTAAAAGGTAAATTTACATACTAATTCGGTATTTTCAACTTACATCCTTATGAATGTGTATCAAGTTATGTTCATGACGATTATCGAAAAAAAGCTGTTTTAGAAATGTGGGTTACATCCTTTTTTCTTTACACAGTCGATATGAAGATGACTGATAAATTATGTGAAATGCGAAATCAGTCGATATATTTTTTTAAATCTCGAATAAGTACTGCATATTTGAGCACATTGTATTTATTTCCGAAATGCACAGCAGTACTGTTTATAGTAAATCTACTTTTCTCCTTTTATTAAAAGCCAGTTGGAGAAAAATCAATATTTTTCTCTATCTGGCAAGGATTTGTTAAGATGTGGACAAAGCAACGAAGCCAAACATTTCAGATATATATATATGATGTCGAAGTTTTTATACTAAAATGATACGCTATAAGACAAATTTACCGTATTTTCCATCGCTGAACACTACTTTCTCCCATCTTTCAAGCAGTGTACAAATTCCACGTTTATCATCATCTTTTGAAGCGTTACTGGGTCGACAAAATGGAGACTGTAGTTCACTGTTTGAAGTCCTCACTGGCTGTTGAGTAATCACGCCAAGAATTGCTAGAATTGCAGGAACTTTTATAACAAAGCACTCTTTTGTTTCCGTGCATATGCCACCGAAAATCCACTGCTGCGGCAAAACTCTTCCAGCATTGTTTTAGCGGCGTGTAATAAGACTCATCGATTTCTGCGTGCATGCCCTGCACAATTACCGTATCCGTTAATTAAACTCGCCACACACAAACTTCTCTTAAAAAGTTGTTCCAGTCAATTGTAGGGTTGCTAAAAAAAGAGTATTTTGGGTAAATCGGTAAATTCATGGGTTTTTGGATTCGAAAGTCTCGAACAAATGTCCCAGTTTGACTTGCAAGAAATCTGGCAACCCTATTCAACTGACGTATTTTTCGTAATAGACAAATGCTTCTTACATGAAGGTATGGAAGTCATCTCTCATGTCCAAGAGAATATAAAATGGATTACACTTTCTAATGGCATCCTTGAGCCCTCTAGCCACGTATTTTTAACTATGCCAACACGAGACATGCTCCTTAATTGCACATTTATCGAGGATTTTGAGTAAATGACAGGGTCATAATATGACCATTCTCGGCATTGTAACAACCATTTCCCACGAAATGATGCCGTGTCTGTAAAAATCAGTAAAAACGCAAAAGCAGTTTTTTCATCAATCACCTCACGAAAAACGGCTTTTAAATTTGTCATGTTGACAGTTAGTTTAAC
>CM062833.1:12713765-12767713 GCA_031772345.1 Himalopsyche anomala | reverse complement strand
ATATCATTAAGAATGTCCAATTTTATAACTAATGAAGTTTGGTAGCATGATAATAACGAGGAAAACTTTTTCTAAAAATAAATCTGAACGGGCTCTATCAGAAAACAATGGATAGAGAAAAAATTGAAATTAAAAAAGTAATCTTCAAATTAAAAATAAACAAAGCATTTAATTCTTTTATGCGGATGACTTTATTAACTTACTCACTTCTTTTTATTTATGTGATAGGTATATTATTTACTTTTGGCTGAAACTAATTATATACTTATTGACACTTAATAATTTTGTGTAGTTTTATTATGTTATGGTGATTATCCTTAATATTAATTATTAGCCAAATAACTTAAATTTGCTCAGTTGTGCAGAAAGCACAAAGTCGACATTATGTGAAAAACAAGTTATAGTGCTAGCACAATTAAAAATGTTGTTTATACTTTCTATCTAAATTAGCCAAGCTGATTTCATAAGAAAATATTATAAATTCGAAACAAGAAATTCACAGATATCCGAATGTGCAACGTGCTTATATGCTCCCCATACAAGAGAAAGTCACTAAATGATTTGTTCTCTTCCTGTTGATTTAATAACTATTTGACGTCTTAGTCAAAAAGTTAAAAAAGCCTTCTTTTTACAGATGTTTAAAATATGTATTTCAATTATTTATAATTTAAATTATTTCCTTCACCCACATTACACGTGCTTGATAAAGGAAAATTATTCAACTTGACTCAGCTACATGAAGGTAAAATACGCTTGGATTTTTATAAGACGTATTTAACCAAACTCAAAATATTTAACAGAATAATATTTCTCTGCCAGAATAAAATTATGATTTTGGTAAAATTAATTGAAGTGAAGCTTGCGTGCCACATATAAGGAGCCAGTGGGCAACGTGTTACTCATCGCTGGTCAAGGAAAATATTTATTTCATTAAAAAAAATAATGTCTTATATTACTTGCAATCGACTGGAAAATGGTGTTTAAGAAGTTTATATTTTATATGTTGAATAACTAGGCTCTGTAACCGAGTGATTTCTTGTTCGGTTGGTTCGGTCCGGTCTCATGTTTACACACAACAAATAAAAAAACAAAGCTATTTTTAAAAAATATTATTTCGAACAATAACACCGTTATTAAACATGAATTAAAAAAAAAAACAATAAACGTAAGCTTTCGCTGTTATATAATACTTTCTTTTGAATCTTGCCATAACAATTATATTTAAAATTCAACCGCTGTGCGAAATGTCAACAACTCTCGCGTTATAACCCTGGAACAACCAGCACGTTCTTGTGTGACCCATGAACGTATTTTACCCTTGGCCTGGACATTGTAAATACCCCCTAGAGGTAAGCTACATGGTTACATCTAGCCTATAGAATTTAAAATACTATGGTGTGTACAGCTATTTGTTGTTGGTTATACTTTATTACATACATATATCGGAGTCGGAGTCGGCAAAATCTTATAACGTACAACCATATAGACGGTAATGATTGAATAAAACAATTGGGAGTCGTTTTTAGCCTGAATCCATAGCCCTAATCGTATTGTTTGATTTTTGTAAAAAAATCTAAGTTTTTATATCACAGCTCATTCTTATGTGGAGCATATAAACCCCTAATGGAGTATCTCAAAATAATAATAAAAAATAAACGAGATCACTGTAAAAGTGTTAATTGTCAAAGGGTGGAAAGGTATGATAAGAAAGAACTAAAAAACGTGGTCAATAAAGATCAGTACTGGTTTCATTCACCTCGAGCCTTACAAAGGGTCTCCATTCCCGAGATCCCGTCCAATTTTGCAATCCCGAAATCCCGGGATTGGTATGATCGCGATCCCGGGATTTCGGGATTGTGAAATTTTTAGCAAATCCCGAAAATTTATAAGATTTTAGAAGTGAAAGAGCTAAAAAAAACGAGTCACGTTGATGTTTTGGGGAAAAAGTATAGGGATTTGAGGATTTCAAATTCCTTGGTGAGATAAAAAAAAAACGACTCACAAAAACTTTTCTCAAATTATACACAATTTCACGTTGAGTGCCCAATCCCGGGATCACAAAAAAGCTCCAGGATTGGATACCCTGTTACCAACTGATGCATTAAGAATGGAATTAGTGCAAAAGAAATCGGCGTTTTATTTTTTCATGTTATTACATAGTATGAAGATATTTCTTTCCGCCAAGAATTGACAGTGAACGCCTTAAAAGTGATCACAAAATAATATGTTTCAAGAAAATTTTATATCATTCACCCAAACTCTTTCCGTAAAAGAAATCTAGGTGGAAATTGATGGATGGAGCTAGAACGGACTATCAAGAAAGCTAAGGGCTCTAATAGCTGTGGATCGTAATAAATCAAATCATCTCAGGCGTACATACATTCGGTTGATCGACATTAATTTGCGATAAAAAAGTTGAGGTTTGTGTTGACAATTCAAACTATAAAACGTATATGAGACAGGATACTCAACAGTATGCTGTAGTACTGTCATTAAACGTTTTGCATTAAGAAGAGAATCAACAATCACTAAACGAGACATCTTCGCAGTACAAGTGAAATTGACCGAGTGGAAAATATTTAAAAATAAATCTCAAAAGTGGTCATCTTGTATTCAAATTTTCAACCTATTTTTTGGCTTTGAATTGTCTGAATGCTGTAGTCTTCCATTAATCTTGTCGTTAATACTTCCATGCCCATGATGCAATCGTAAATAGTTGAGCCATTTAGTCATTCAATATTTCTCTTAATATTGTCAATAAGTATTTATCATTTTAGGTATTCTAGCATATATACATTTTTAACATTATTTTTTAGCTGCTAACTTAGGTTTAAATACTGGCAATAAACAGTGAAACTGAAATGCCATCATGGCAGGAAACGTAATTTTTTAGGATGGCAAGTTACGGGTTAATGACCCGGGTTTCGCCTTTCGGCACCTTCACGATACAAATTGTTTGCTGCTCGTCAGTTCAAGTACATTCGTGCACTTGATCAAACCTGAAGATGCCGAAAGGCGAAACCCAGGTCGTTAACGACAAGATTAATGGAAGAGTACAGCATTCAGACAATTCAAATTTGAAATTGAAATTCCATCAAGCACCTTCAGCCAAAATTCTAAATTATTTTTTTGGAAGAGGTAAGCTATATTGAACAATTTTTCTGAACGACTTTTATTCCTATTGATTAAATTGGCATTTACTTGGTAGAACTCCATTGTAATATGATTAAAAAGTATTTCAATATTAAATTTGAATGCGAAAGATTTTCGGTGCCATCTGTGAGGATGGCATTTGGCGACCTCAGCACAACCATGAGGTGGATAACCTCGACGCATACGCTGGGCCGGACGTATATCACGCATGGATGAATGTAAGCCAACAAAGCGTCTTATATTTGCTACCCCTGAGGGAAGGCAAAGCCTTGGTTCACCACGGCTTTGCTGGATATATGGGGTGTAACAGGACCTGCGAGTGCTAGAGGTCAGACCGAGGAAGTGGAGGAGATTGATTGATTCGGTCAATTTCACCCTGGGCTGTATCGCCAAGAAAAAGAAGAATATTCAATTTTAATGGCAACTTTTGTAAGATAACTAATTTTAAGTCAATCACATAATGTACCTCTTTAGTTAGTGTATATCGATCGAAAAAAAGGAGCTGTGCAAGGAAAAATAGTTAATTGCTCGCCCTTTGGCTTGTATTTCAGGAAAATGTTACGAATAATGACAAAATCATATTTGGTAAAGTAAGGTGGTTTAGTGATATAGGTAATTTGTATTTTAACGTTTATTCAAAAAGGCTTCTGTGAAAGTTCAAAAGAATTAACCGTATACGTGTATATTCTATACATCTTAAGTTTTATACTTTAAACCCGTTTAACAACAGGTGTTTAAATACACGTTAAAAAAACAAACAATCAGAACCGGTGCCACCATACCGGCAAAATAGGCAACCGCCTTGGGGGCGCGTAAATGGAGTATTAAAATTATTTTTATATACTCTAATAATATTAATAAAAACACAATAATCCTTTGTACTTCATTCCACTTTATTTAATATGTCAGGACCGGTTTCGCTCATTACGAGCATCGTCAACTGATGCTCGTAATGAGCGAAACCGGTCCTGACATATTAAATAAAGTGGAATGAAGTACAAAGGATTATTGTGTTTTTATTAATATAATGCCTTTCCACCAAGTATTGACAGTGAACACCCTAAAAGTGATACTCTAATAATAATAAATAGTAAGTTATACTTTATTTTGACGGTTGTATTTGCTCGTTGTAATTATGTATCGTATTAAGAATGGTTGAGCGACTGAGTTAGAAACAGTTCACGTAGAAAAACTTCTGTTAGGATATCTCCATTAGGAGACTATATGCTCCTCATTAGGAGCGGACATAGATTTATAAAAAATATATATAATGATCCCGAATTGTTTTTTTTTCTTCATTATTTCGAAAAAAATGAGACGATGTATTAAAAAGGGGGCGCGCCAATAGCCGTTGCCTAGAGCGTCAAATAACTTCGCGCCGGCACTGCAAACAATTACCAAATAACCTTACCTTACCATTCCCAAATATTTATCAAAATAAATAACATGCATCAAATGATGATTTAATAATAATTAAAAGATTCTTTTCAGGAGTTAAAAAAATTAATAGCTTACGGTGAAAGACCAAGAGTATTTCACCGTTCGACGTCTCGAACAGCGTTAAAGTTTTTTGAAAATCTTTTTTGAAAAATCCTTTTTTAATTAAATAAACATTAAAATTACGCTCCAACAAACATCTGAACTAGATAGTATTATGAATCCCACATAACAGCGTTTTGTTTGGATTCTCATTGCAGAGTTTTTGATAAGCGGAAATGTTTTGGCATTTCCAATAATTGGATTTCTATCCCATTTTCCTGTCACCTTCGGGTATGTGCTTCTGTCAGTTAACAGTTCTCGAAAATTAACAAGAGCTTAATAACGACGACTCAAGTATTATATTATTAAATATATATGTTTCGCTTTTTGGTACTTTCAGTAACAGAAGTTAAGTCAAATTATTAACCGTTTGAATACCACGCAAATAAATCATTAATACCCCAGAGATACTGCGTGTTTTTGAGAAAAATAATTTTGCTTAATATACACTCGAATTCAATATTTTAAAAACCTACATTGACTCAGTATAGTACGGAGTCTTCTAAACTGGTGTTGAATTGACATATGCTAATATTCATTAAAGATATTGTCTAGAAAATACCTTTTTTTCAGTCTTTTTTCTTGGTTTCAATTTTATCAAGCTCATCTTTTTTCAAACTTAAAAGCCAAATTTAAATATTAATTCGGCACTTGCAGCTTACATCCTTTTGGTAGAACGTGTATCAAGTTCCATAAATTGTGATTATTGAAAAAAAGCTGCTTTGAAAAAACTGTGGGCTACGTCCTTTTTCCTTTCCACAGTCGATATATCTCATGTCTGCGAAGAAAGGAGTAAATGAGGATAGAAAAAAGTTAATGTTACCAAAATGTTTATTCCGATTGCATAAATTATTGTTGAAGCCCTTACCCGGTTCTTTGTATTTATCTAAAGAGGGAAGCAGAGAAAAATAAGCTCTCAGCAAGATAGTATTTATCTAAAGATAACGTATCCAAACATTAGGCCAGTGCATTGAGAAATCGGAAAACGTTTGTAAAAGGCACACTGACAACATTTACTGCTGAGCCGTGCGTTTCTTGATGGGAATAAATTTGCGAAGACTAGGGCAACATTGTTGGATAACATCTCTCTTTACGCCAAGATCCCTTATTTATTCCATGGCAACATTAAAAAGACACTTTGATTTTGCTGTATTCTGCGGTAAACGTCAAATCGCAATTCCAACCTTTTGCAACCAAAATTTGGCTTGCGGTTTGAAAAATGTGCGCCGTTATTCTGAATCTAAACCAGTAAATTTCAATTTAAAGGTAAAATTTACTTTACCTAACTTTGAACAGAAGAATTTAAAATATTATTTTTTTTGGCTTGTAAATATTATGAATTATTATAACATAATATAATAGACATTTGGAATGTTGTTGTTTTAACAAACTGTGGAAAGTAAACTCATATTTTTAAAATGCTTTCATCAAACCATCTTTAATATTATTATATTAAATTTTATCAAAGTATTCTTTACGCGTTCTACGGTAAAATTTCTTCTTACCAGTACTTACTATTCCTCAATTTATCTGTCTTGTCAAACAGTTTAAAACATCAAACTAGAATCATTTCAAAGGCATGGAAAACTACTTGAATTTAGTAGGTTAACGCTATTTTTTCGGTAGCGTTATTTTTTCACATGTATAAATGTAGTAATACTATTGGATTAAAATAAAATGTAACTAAAATGATAACAGGTAAGATAAACAATACTTTCCTTATAAACCGTTATTTATTCCAATACTGGACAGCAGAATAGATCAGGTACTCACTTACGAAGCTACGAACGCTTCTAGCGAGTAACACACAAGACAAACTTTGAGAAACTTTAAAAAAACTGTCTGCTTATTGGTAAGATACATTGAGATACCGCCAAAATTCAGTTATTAAAATTGATGTGATGTAATTTTACTAAGCACTGAGATTAATATAAAATTATGTGCAATTCTCGTCACCGGGCTTTGAAGACGTTTGTGAGAGTTTTATTAATTCCGGCCACTATGCTTGATTCCAATAAATTCTCTAGCTATTGTTTTATTTTTTTTATAACTGAAACGAGTAACTGAAGATAAGATATGTTGACTAATTCACAAACTTATGTTTTTTTTTTTAAATAATCATCAGTAAAATCTTCAGTAAAAATATTCTAAGCGACACAATCAGGTAAATTGTGTTTTAAACCAATAATTGTTCAATATATCGTGGTGCGTCAGTGACATTTTTTTAGAACGTTATCTCATTCGGTTGTGCATTTAAGTGTTTTGACCTGTTATCGTTTGTTCCACGTGGACCCTGGTTGAGAAATGCTGATCCAGATGTCTGAATATAGTCAGTATAGTATCAGGAAAAGAATTAATCATATATTACTCACAGGATTTAAGGAATTCCTTTATCGAATTTAGTACGAGAGTAATTAAAAAAAGGTTTCTTCTGTAAAATTTATTAATAATCGGCTACGATTCTTTGTCTATTACGGGTCGATATATACTTAAAAGTCTAACAAACATTAAGATCTTCTAAGAACAAAAAAACTAATAAATTTCTTTACGGCTTCGATGGTCTTCGTTATAAGAATAAACAAATCTTTCTTTTGCGACTGCATATTGAATGCATGTATTGTACTCTTTGTTTAAACCATTTTAAAAATAAGCTGTCATTTTTTGTTATCTTATAATGATGACAGGTATTTAAATATTTACCAACCTGCATATTTACAATTACAATAATCTCTCAGAATAAATTAATTCATCCGATAATCTTCGAGATCTTTTAAAATGTGACGGTAACAGCAAATTGAAACGATTTATCATTTTATTTCAAAGACTTTGAATTGGCCATCTTAAACAGTGTATACGATACTTGAACCTATACCCACATCAGTGTCAAATATATATTAATCATTCTCTTGGAATTAAATGTTAGAAATTAACTGTTTCATAAATGACAATTAACACGTTTCCCTGAACAATGATTAAGCAAAATAATTTCTATTTATATCAATAACTACAAAGCGTACAGGCTTAATACATATCCTAACATCAAAAGATCGCATGCTTACAACATACTTTATCACGTGGATAATAAAAATTGTGGAATTCATCTCTGGAGACGCAACATATGTATATGTTTGTGGATGACGATTTCAACACCATATGCCAGGTATTATGAATAAACGTTCACTGAACTCAATTCTTATCAAGCCATTTTTCTGATTCATGTCCGTTCTCAATGTGGAGGATATGGCTTCCTAATGGAGGTATCTTAACAGAGTTTTTTTTTACGAGAATTGCTTGTTAGTCAGTTGCTTAACCTCTATTTTTAAAAGAGAGTAAAGATAGAAAGATAGAGCTGGTACAGAACTAGTGGTAAACAAATTTCTCTCGCTTTGCCCAGTTAATTTTAGGATTTAAAAGTGGCAGGGATAGATATCACAAATACCAACGGCTTCGAACAGAAATCGATCTCGTAGATCTTATATATGTTAATTCTTTTTTTACTGTTATAACTTTTTTGAAAAAATATTTTCAAAATCTTTCGGCATAAAATATCCAAAGTTTTCGAAGAAAAAGGTTTTACGAATATTGATTTTAAACATATCTAGAAAAAGGTGGTATATGGAACAAAGCACAGATAACAACCATACGGGCCTCTATTAGTTAAAAAAAATGAGCAATCGCTCATGTATAAATACGGTATATAAAATATATTTTTTTAATATGAGAATCGAGTGTACTCTGTTTCTGTAGTTTTATTATCGGTAAGTCTAGCCGAAAGAAAGAAAAAATACGAAATCTTACGATAGATGTAACAAGCCATAAACCTGTGAAGAAATCACTACAATGGGAATCGTTTAACACGAAACTTTTGGGCTCGAATTACTTTTTCATGTTATAAGAATTTCGTGTTAAACGATAGATGTCAAAAAGCTCACCACTGTTTTTGATGATGTTAGAACAGAGTTGATTTAAAAAAATATACTTTCAAATACATTGATAGTCTATACATTGTTAAAGATATCACACTATTGTTCATCGTAAAGATTTTTGTTTTGTGTTTAAAAAAAACAAAAATTCCAAGTATTTTTATAATGTTTTTATAAAGTATTTTTATAATAGCAAAGTATATTTATAATGTCAAAGTATTTTTTTAATGTATCCGTTCATTTTGCATAATATAAGATTAACTGTACATACATATGTTCTTGTTTTTATAAAGCAGACTGTAACAAATTATGTTTCGCATGCAGGGACGTCCCGTGTAGGGTATCCAATCCCGGAGCCTTTTTCCAATCCGGGATTGATTAATTTTCAATCCCGGGATTGGGATTTTTTTTTTAGCTCACCGAAGAATTTAAAATCCACAATTTGCCAATTTCGTGTCAATTCCGGGATTTCGGGATCAGAAAATTAAGCGGGTTCCCGGGATTGGATGATTTAGGTGTGTAGTTAAAAATATTCAGTTCAATATTACTGAATGTAAAAAAAAGTTGGGATGGCCTGTATTATGAGAAGAGAAATCATTTTGACTTTCCGCAAATGCATCAACTTTATAAAGCTGCCTCATTTTAAATATGGAAATGGAAAAGGTGATGCACTTTTATAAAATATACACTATTCAATGTCTGCCGAATGAAAATTGCTTGTGGGGAAAGCATGCACAAATTGAAAATGTTGTAAATATTATAAAATATAATATGTTTGATAAAGTCCGGTGCAGTACATCTTGTTATTTATGAAAGAGAATTTGTAATCTAAATTTGATTATGGTGTTAACATTTTTATAGAATGCCTTAGGCACCACTTAATAATATGGACTGTAATCCAGAGAAAAACGGTGATTTGATATTTTTTACAAATTGATAAATTTTTCTTTTACCGCATGGATTTCTGTGATGTCTTAATTAAATCCCACCTAAAGCATCTAATCGTGCACCCTTCTGATCCCGGAATTTTGATTTTTGATGCCGTTTGACGTTAAAGACGTTTGAAAATATTTTACAATGTAATAACAATAAAAAAATAATTATCAACTCTAAGATTATATCTAAAAACTGGTATTTGTGATATCTATCTCTCCCACTCTTAAATCCTAAAATTAACAGGCCAAAGTGAGAGCGATTTAGATAAATAAAAGTTTAGATATTATTATTTCAATTAGGGGTCCATGGTCAGATTTTTGCTTTGAGATTGGTCCATGAGCATAATAAGTTTGGCAACCATTGCTATAGATAGTCATCAGTAGCATTCATGTATATTATAAGAATTTATTCCAGGGCTGTGGAGTCGGAGTCAGAGTCGCAGTTGCGGAGTCGCGGTATTTTGGCCAGAGTCGGAGTCGTGAAAAATGAGCGGCTCGATTTTTTTTTAATGTATATAATGATGTGTATTTAAACAAAATAGTCAAAAGTGTTAACATTTCATGCTTGGCTGACTAAAGATGGCATACATATATATAAGTTAAAATGAAATTATTGAAAAATTTCCTCGGAGTCGGAGTCGGAGTCGTCTTTTTTTCACCCGACTCCACACCCCTGATTTATTCTAATCCATTATTATGTGTAAATAGTACATATTAGTATTTTAGAGTGGTTCTGTCTAAAAATAAAAATTGAACCTGTAGCCGATTGGTCAATGACATGGTGTACATAGCTGTTTGCAACCGATCTTTTAACTTTGTTGGGATTTAACCTTTGGAGGATTATGGACGTACATGTACGTCGGCGCCATTTTTCTGTAAATGAGTATTAAAGTACTTTAAACTCAACACAGGACCGTCTGTCTGTAAGCATATATATGCTCTAAGTATGGGGAGCCGGTAAATTGCTCGAATGGAAATTGCTCGAATTACAAATTATTCGAATTGCTTGGTTATTTAAACGATTTTTCACGACTTTTTCTACGAATTTCATTGTTGTATTGTGCGACACTTGTTTAGAGAGTGAAATATAAAAATAATTTTCGTAAGTATTTATTTTAACCGTGTTCGCTCTAAATGCGGAACATATGATCTTTTAATGGAGTTTATCTCAACAGAAGTGTTTCTACGAGAACTGCTTATTAATTAGTTACTCAAACTGTTTCTATATATTTCCAAAACACATAGAAGACTTGGGCTAAGACAGAACAAACGGACAGAACAAACGGAAACAAATTGATTATCTTGTTATTCGAGCAATTTCCATTCGAGCAATTTACCGGGAACCCTAAGTATGAATTACATATATTCATTGGGAAAAATTCACAAAATTGTGTTGTTAAGAAAAGGCAGTAAATTAAAGTAAGGTTTGTATAAATCTATTCACTCCTCTAAAGGTTAAAATAAGGAAAAAAAAGAAAGAATAAATTTTAAGTTATCCACTAGTCCTTTACCAGTCTTATCTTTACTCTCTTTAAAAAAGAGAGATTGAGCAACTGACTAACAAACAGGTCTCATAAAAAAGCCTATTGAGATACCTCCATTAGGAAGCCATATCCTCCACATTGAGAACACGCATGAATTAGAAAAAAAAGTTTGACAAGAATTGAGATCCGGTACCTTTTTTTTTTAAAAAAAAAGCACTGATAATATTTAATATCTCGAGCCAAAGTTTTGCGAGAGAGTGGGCATTATTCACTACGTTTGCTAAATGTCGTGTGAAGAGCTTAGTGTGTGTGGATTTATATTACCTGATTATCACATGGTGCCTTAATATTTATCGTCCACTGACTGACTTGCGCCGTGTCGTGCCTTGGTCATTACGCCTAATGATGGGGAAAGAAGAGACCACAGTCTGGCACAGTGGTTCCAAAAATTTGTCAAATCAAAATTAGTAAAATAAATTCATTTACTCCGTTTGTGATCAGTACGTTTTTTTGAGATGGGTTCCTGTTTTAACTTTTCCGGTTCTAAGCTCAAGAAATGCGACCCCAATACCCACATATTCTTAAATATCTATTTTAATATGGGTGATACAATGTTTATAATTAAGGTATTCTTATATCATAGTTTTTTGGACCTTTTGTAGTTTATATAAATACACGATAACGCGATGCGATAATGAGATAAAAGCCCGCTTATCAGCGATCGTTCGTAAGATAACTACGCGTGAACGCATCAGTTGCAAATACATATTTGCACTGAAATGACGTCTTTTTTACGCGCAACTTAAAATATGATTATTTATTAAAAAAACACGGATTTTTATAAAAAAAAATGTATGAGGAATGACGCAGAAAGATATTTTAAAGCCCTTAGACTATTTTTTTTTTGAAATTCATAGGAATAAGGCCAATAATGAGGAAACCACTGGGGTCCCTAAACGACCCCCATCGGCAGAGAAGTATTTTTCTAGTCTCCGAGCCGCGAGAGTTAAGAATTCGGTAAATGTAAACCCAGTAGACCTTCAAATTTCTTGGGAAATAGTATTTTGCTA
This sequence comes from Himalopsyche anomala, assembly GCA_031772345.1. Taxonomy (NCBI): domain Eukaryota; kingdom Metazoa; phylum Arthropoda; class Insecta; order Trichoptera; family Rhyacophilidae; genus Himalopsyche; species Himalopsyche anomala. The sequence goes on along the minus strand of CM062833.1, from coordinate 12,755,609 downwards.
CCACGCAAACTTTCCGAAAATAGCTACATTGGTTTGATGTTTACACTATATGGTTGTAATAAAATAGTCCTAACAAATTAAATAATCAAAGAAACTTTGTTAATTTAAATATATGTTAAGAAAAATAGTTCTGTAAAATTTAGAAAAAATAAAAGATATTGTGGTATAAGTAATTTCTTTTCATACATTTTTTAAAATAACTTAATTCATTGGCATATACAAAATGGAACAGTAATAAATATGACGAAAACTTAAATCAACCGCAAAGTTTTTCAAATTTTAAGTCAACAATTACAAGATACCTTTTTGGGTGTTCACTGTCAATACTTGGTGGAAAGGCATTATGTTAATAAAAACACAATATTCCTTTGTACTTCATTCCACTTTATTTAATAGGTCAGGACCGGTTTCATGATCAGTTGACAATGCTCGCAATGAGCGAAACCGGTCTTGACCTATTAAATAAAGTGAAATGAAGTACAAAGAAATATTGCGTTTTTATTAAAATTACAAGATACTATGTATTTTTTGACGTAACATGTACAATTTTACAAGTCTCTCATCAAAAAAGACGTGGTCCTATCATATATTTTTTGATCTTTTTTTTATCGCGTATTAATAATAAAAGGTACGATTTGTATTCAGATAAATAGGACAAAAGGTATTCAACTCTATTTGCAACATTCAATGCCTAACATTTTATCAGTAGAAATTAAATTGATTTATTTTTAAAGAGATTGCACTATAAAGAAAAATACATTTACAGATGTTTACAGCTCTCTATAATGATTATCTCGATGGAAATTTGATCTGTATAACATTGCAGTGAGTAATGTGTTAAGGGTAAAATTCTTGGTATTAACTTCGTAAGCTGTGTAATAATTTGATTTATATTCAAAAGACCGTGTAAAATATTCTTTTAAATATGAGAGTATTTTATTTGTTAATTGAAAAGTAGATTAAAAATTATAAGTTTATTACATTTGCGTTTTGATATTGTAAAAAAATATGACGGAAAGCAAGCATTAAAGATTGTCATGTGTAATTCAACACTTACGAAATAGACTTAGATAAAATATGGAAATAAACGTTATATGAGTAAGCTTGTTTTTTTAGACGATAGAGCTTGTTTAAATTTATCACTTTATAACAAAAAACACTTATTTTCCTGGATGTATACCATGTTAACTCGATAATTATTATTTATTATTTATATGATTATTTGCACGGTTGTTTTGAATGCTTATCCATCATGTCAGAAGAGAATTGAGTAAATTAAAATACGTTTCACATAAAAACTAGAAAAACATCTTTCTTTCATGTCAACAAGCGTAAAACAAAAACAGAATATAAAATTAAAAAAACAAAAGCTGAAACAAATTTTCAATTCGCGTTGTCATATTACAAAACAAATATTTCATTATTTGGTAAAGAAAAACCAACAAAACGGGGGAAACTCTCGGAGCATATTCTTCTAAAAGTAAACACGCAATTTTCATTGTTTGCTCGAAATTAACAAATACTTGAGTTATTACTGTTATTAGCATCCGCATAGCGGCCATACAAAAGCTTACTATATTGTGAAATAGTTCAATCGCTAAAAACATACATAATTCCAATGACTAGAAGAATAGATAAATTATATCTAAATTCAATTTCCATGAAAGTTTCAGTATAAGTTAACGGTTCTCAAAGCTTTTAAATTACATCTGGCAAAAACTAAAACATATATTTTTAATTCTTTCCAACAAAGCTTAGTTGCAGCAACAAATAGTAATTTAAATAACATTAACTTCCAACTTGTAAACACAAGTTTGTCACTTTCTTTAACATCTTAAAATTAAAATCTTTAACAATATTTTATATAAGAAGAATCACTAATAATATTGAAATTGAAATTTGTATTTATGTACAGTGAAACTCCGATCTACCGTTCTCGCATTGTTCATTTTTCATAGTCACGGCCAAACACCCATAAGAACAATGTAAAAGAATCCCGCATTAATCGTTCCCCGATTTACCGTTTTCCTCGATCTATCGTTTGAATATTTTTCATAAATAGTTTTGCCTCGCATTTCGTTTCGCGTTTTTTTTTCAGTGGAACCCCGATCTACCGTTCTCGCTATCTTCGTTTTTTTTTGCATGGATCGTTTATTTTTTACTCGACCAAGACCCGTCATAACAATATTTAATAATTCCACGTTTATCATTCCCCGATTTACTGATTTCCTCGATCTATCATCTAAATATTATCGTCCCGTCCCAATTATTATCTCGATTGACCGTTTTTGTAGAATATTTTTTTTCGCTCAAATAGTTTTACATCGCATTTAATTGTTTTTTTTTTATAATGTAATTTATAATACTTTATGTTTTCATGGTTCTTTTATAGTATATAATAAAATATAACACATTTCATGTATATAATAAATTGATATATGTATATATAAAAATACTAAATTTCGCGCAAAGGTCGCCGTACCGCTTAAAGCATTAGTGAATAGTGAAAATATCAAAATACATATCCGAAAGCAATTTTGTTATATTATTCTTCGCAAAATCGTGTGAAATGTGATTAAGTCTAGCACTTTAAATTGAAATCGAATATTATTATTGGTAGTCAATCAAGCGTGATTAGAATGTTTTTAATTAAAATGCTTTGAGTACAACTTAGGCGTTTTAAAGACAGCCAGCCCAAAGCTTGGCGCACAAATATCGGATAATTATTTTATTAATTAATTACGTAGAATTCTACTATTATCCTGAACCTTCTCTCTTTCTACTCAACAAACCACAGCGTACATTTTGGTTCATGACATACTGGTCTATAGGGTGGGATATAATTGATTTATTGAACTAAATTTAATGAATAGCCAAATGGTTCGCGTGGTTGAAATAAAAACATTTGTAAAATAATTTGTATCTTAAGACATGGAATTTTTTCTCCCCTCTCATTACCGATCCTTAACACGAAGCGTATATAAAATGACTAGCTCACCAGCCCAGTCCTTTCATGACCACACATCTTTCTTTTACTGGAAAAAAAGACGGACCAATTTACAACCATTGTAAAAACAAGTGCTGAAAGAGGTTCTTCAGCAGAAGTTCATAATATATGAGGACATGTTTTTTTAAAGTATATGTCTTTGTTTGTTTGATTGATGGTCAAACGGATAAATAATGAATACATATATATTTATTTTTTAATATTTTGTTAAGTTTTAAATTACAAACTTACACTTACAAACAGTAAACATTTGAATAGCTTTTGCTCAAAACGTAATCTCATGCATAGTTTTTTTGACAATTATTATTGTTTGATTAAATTGATTTGATTTCTACTGAAGGTGCTTGGTGGAATTTCAATATTAAATTTGAATCGTTCAAATTATGTAAATTCACACAAGTTTTGTTCCTAAAGACCCGGGTTTCGCCTTTCGGCATCTTCATATAAACGATTCAAACTTGAAAAGCATATTATTCAATGTTGCAAACATGGATCTTTTCCTGGATTGTGGCACTATTTAAAATATATTGTATCTCTTAAAACTATTTTCAAAAACTTTATGTACTCATGTTTATTTGAGTAGAATAAACACATATACCAATAAGGTAACTTGAATGTAGTTAAAAGGATCAACGGTATTCAATATTTTGCGATGCGATATCGGCTTGACGCTTGACCAGCTTTTGTAAGGCAAAATTAGTTTTCGAAAGCTTTGTATTAGCCAAATAGTATATCAGATGTATGGAATTAATATTGTGTTTTATAAAGTGACACGAAATATAAACACAATTACGCTTAGGAAAGTTTTTTTAAATTGAATATATTTCGCGAAATTGAAAAATAATTTGATGTAATAGTATAAACATGTAAAGAAAAACGTACTAAGCAAGGCACTGATAAATCAGTTTTGTTGGAGAAACGTTGGAACTGGCTGGGATATGCTGTGGATGCCTCCGAAGCCTTGAGCCTGCTTACATCTTATTCTTACTGGTAGGATTCCAGCTGGATGCTGGAATGTCATGAGGATTAGCGAGGCGGGTAAAGATATTTCCAAAGAAAGGAAATGAAAATAATAAAACTAATTGTTAATTAGTTTAAATTTAAGATTTCGACTAAAGGTGCTTAATGAAATTTCAATATTAAATTTGAATAATGTAAATTCACACAAGTTTTGTCTCAAGACCTGGGATTCGCCTTGCGGCATCTTCAGGCGTTCAAGTGCATGGATGAACTTGAAATGACGTTTAGTAAAAATATGTATCATGTTTAAATATAAAAAATATCACTAAGCTTAAAAGCCATTGCTGGCGAAATGGATTAACCCATGGGGATGCCTACAGATTTGAATGATGAGTAATTTCAAGAATTATACATATTTTGTTTGCTGAAGAATTTATAATTATATTTACTTACATATAAGATACAAGAGTGGGGAATTTGGCAGATTTTCCTGCTTATTTAAAATTAGTTAACTATTTAACTGTGTCCTATTTATTGCTAAAACTTCCCGGAAGAATAGTTTATGTCCATGTGTGTTTGAGTGTCATATTTTAATCCCTTCATCCGCGTTGAACGAGTGGTTCTCAGAAATCAGATGGTTGACAAAAGTAAACGTGTTTTTTTTCTTCGTCTTTTGCCAACCACCTGATATTTAAAGAAAGTCATCAATATTATTATACATGCAAGATTGTAAGATAGTTCTAGCATTGTTTTCAACGTTGATGCATTGTCGTGATTCTTCAGAGTAAAAATTGCAATACCGGCTTAACTAAACTATGGTAAGTTTTTTCAGTTATTTTTTAATTAACGAAATACCGCTACTTTGGACTTGCAAAATAAAAAAAATAATGTCATCCATTTTGCTTTCATATGTAAATTAAGTCTAAGGAGTGTATAGTTTGTGAGCCGTCAAACGGCAACGTTCCGTTCAAAATGTCCTTGAAGGAGCAAATCGATATTATCCTCGAAAGCAGGTGTGTTCAAATGCAGACTCATATTATGCCACACATTGGTCGTTGAAAAAGTTTTATCAATTTTCGAAATCACAATTCCAGTAAAATTATAATTTAGATTATTTATTGAATTTGATTTTGCGTACTAGTTATAATATTTGAAAAACTTATATTCAAAAGTCACCTGTTGTGGCCTAGTTGGTATGATCTTAGCTCTACCGATTAAGCCCGGGTAAAGTCTAAGAAAAATTGTCAATTTTTAAATTAAAATTTGAGATCTAAAACAGTAATTTGTGATGTCAATTCTCCTCAAGTTGACGTCAAGTGATTTAAATAAACATATCATTGAGATACTTTGGTTAGATAATTTAAAAATATTTCGTTATATCAGATGCAATGCCAAATATTAAAAATGAAATATATGATGAAATAAATACTGGTATTAAAATATTTGTCCGACATTACAATCTTTAATTACCTACGCTGGTTTTTTACCTTAGCTAGATCCTACGTAGTGCTTTCGAAGGAAATTTTTTTTTTTGACATTGCAACCTGTTCATTTAGTTAGGACTTCATGCTTTCATCACGTCAGCGACGCAGACTTAAATAAGGCAAAGAGTTCAGCATTTTTACAAATGCGCCATTAGTAGGTTTTCCCATTTTCTTTCCGTTTCATATTCTTTTGTTTAATAGTAAACGCCAACTATTATATTATTCATTCATGAAAATAATATAAAATTCATTTAAAAACCGTATTACACCATAGTCGTGTACATCAACTATACTGTCTGATAATGTTAAATCTAAGTCTTACATATAGAATAATGGATAATACAAGAATGATGGATATTTTAAAAATTGTGTAATATTTAATTCTTCATTCCTAAAACATTATTATTAAAAAATGTTTGATCACAATGTAGAGCATACAAACTCTTCTATCTAAATGACAACAAATATCTTGTGAAACTACCAAACAACAAACTATTTAAGGGGGGTGTTCATAAATTTACGTAATTTACAATATTTTAATTTTTTTTATCCATCACGCTCCTAATATCGATTATATAGACCAGGGGTGGGGAACCTTTTCTTCTCTAAAGGCCGCATTCATTTTTCTGATTCGAAATGAAGGCCGCAGTAAACATTGACTGGAGAATTTTTGGCCGGAAACAATTTCATGCCAATTTCTAAAGCCCAGAAATTTACGTATTTTCCAAAATTACTAGCGTGCAACCTTTTCTTAAGGTCTTTCAAGAATTTTGACATCGAAAATACCAAGAGCTTACGAAATTACAAAAATTTATAGAATTAGAGAATAGACCAGAAGGCCGCATAAGAGTAGCCAAAAGGCTGCAGGTTCCCACGCCTGATGTAGACCCTTTATAAAGCAACATAATTTGTTCTACAAAGTAGGGTTAGAACTAGACTTAGAACTAGAACTGTAAAACAGTTAGAACTAGACTTCGAAGAAACCCCCTCTCATTGAGCAGTTTTTAGAGCTGGATAAGTGAAAAGCTTTTGAAAATCAATTGCACACAATTGATCAGTAACAAGTGCCGACAAATCAAAATACAGAAAAGAAATTAAAGACTTAGTTTGATAGTTTGTTTCGTTAGATCGTAACTACTGCGCCAATTTTGTGAAATTGCGAGGTAATTGATGTCGCATCACTACGGGACTGGTTTGGTCACAAAGCCATACTGCACATTTGGTTGCGGGTCGATAAACATCAGGTAATGAAGGCAGGTGCATTTTGTGGTGCATTTTTATGCAAAGCAATCGCGCGTGAGTGGAAATGCGACGCCGTTGATATGTAAGCGTATCCGACAATTTACTTTCCCTAGCTTTAGACACACTTCATCAGTGTTCTTCAAACTCTAAGCTTTTGCAAAAATCTAAATAATTTGGAAATCATAAAAGTGATGTATGATTTATTTGGAATGCCTTTGGATATTTGGTTAAAGATCAATTGAGATGTGATTTTTTAAAAAGGCGTATATCCATGTTAAAAAAAAACCTTTTTTAAATATGAAATACAATTTAAGTCTACTTTGCTGTGGAGTCAGATAAAAAAATGACTTCGACTCTGATTCTAATTGATTTTTCAATCATATGCATATGTACACCATAAGATCATCTTTAGTCAGCCAAGCAAACATTGGCAATATTATGAACTCTTGTTGTTTAGATACACATCATGAAACAATATTTAATAAATGAGTTGGAATCGTTAGATTTTTCCGACTCAACTAAAAAAACGACTCCCGACTCCGACTCTATCTCGACAGCTCTCCTATTTTGCAATGTTTTGGATACGTGTAAAAAAATAAAAATAGGATGCCATCAAAATATGCTTGAAAGTTAAAAGTTCCTTTTTGAAAAATCACTTGTATACTGAATATTGTTTCAAACTTCAAAAAAATAGTTAAAATGTAAAGAAAACCAAATATGAATGACGACTTATTCTGAGGTGTTTTGTATTTTCTCACATGAGCCACTTTTGAAAATGCCACTGCTAGCTCGTGAACGACTGTTTAGTGCAGGCATGGGCAACCTTTCTTATGTCTGGGGCCAAATTATTATTTTATCTCCGAGTCAAGGGCCGGACCAAAATATACTATAATAAAAAATAATAAAGTAATATTTAATTAAATAAAACACGTTGCTATTTCTTATATGGTGACTGGTGATCATGAACTAGTAGAGTGGAGCCACTGCAAGCGCCCGTGTCATCTCCATTACTTAATCTCTACCTGGAACTATTAATTTCTTTCTCTATTATTTCGCCGAGGTGAATCAAGGCCGGACAAAATAGCTCGGCGGGCCGGTGGTTGCCCATATATGGTTTACTGTTTACTTAACAGTGAATTTGAATGATCGTAGTAAATTTATGTCTATAAACACGAATAAAATAAAATGTCAAGAATTCGTTGCAAAAAACTTATTTATTAACAATATATATAAATATACTATAATTCATATCAAAGCATAGTAATTTTTAGTTCATTGCTTTTAAAATATGACATACATCGTCTTTTTTGTCGTATTTTTGCGTGCCCCATATATATAATGATTCCTTAAAGCAAACTCTTTATTGAGATACACAAATAAAAACGTTTTTCCGAAATTGGCTTGATTGTAGAGAACTTATCCATACATCACATGTATAAGTAGAAAACAATTATTATACAAAATAAAATAAAAAAATGCTTTTTTTACATCACGCCATCGTCACAACTTCATAACTTTTATAAAACGAAATACTTCATCAGTATCAACGTACATATTACAAAAGAGTTTTTCCAAGTTAATTCTGATAAAATAAAAAAGAACCGCGATTATTTATAAGATTTATTTATCAGCCTATTTTAACAGCAACACTTTCGTCCCACCACCGCTATTTTTAAGGCCAACTGTTTTTAACCCAACTAATAGAAACCCAAAAAAACAACTTTCAAAACTATTGTAAAAATATGTAAAGCAATTATATTATTACCATTATATAAAAAAATGTAGTTTTTTCTTACTTGTTCAAGAGCATAATATTGTTTACAGCGAAAGTCTAATTTAAATAAAACTACATTTTCATTGACGTTTTAGTAAAATCATATTTTAACCAATATAAATAAATATTTACTATTGATATCAATTGGTATATATCATAAACCTGTCATTGAAATTAAATTTAGTAGTTGTAAAAGGACCAATGAACTCATATCATCTGATAATATAACATATACAATAAGGCAAAGGTTTCAACTGTTGTGTTAGGTTAGGTTTGTTACTGTGTTAAGCGCCTGCAAATAAAGCTTCACTTAAACTGATCAGTGAAATTATAAATTCACTGTATGATTCACTCTCACTGTAACATATCCACTATTATTTTTCTTTTCTCAAAGTTTTCAGAAAGTTTATTTCGCCCAAAACAAAGTACATTAGGATTCTATTGTATTATTATGATGTTAGTGTGTCAAGTCATAAGCAGTAAAAGTGCAACAAGGGTGCAATTCCACTCGTGAATTTTTGAGCTTCGTAGGTGAAATACACTCGTTAGTGATGCAGCTTTTTATCGGAAGCTTTTTACCGACGCTGCTAAACAGAAACTGTTTCTTGTATTTTGTTGTAGTTCACTTCGATGGTTAGATTTCTATAAAAATCAGTCGATTTTGGCTCAGTGTTTTAAGTAAGGATTTAGTTTATCGGGCTGAATATTAAGTATGTATCGACATCTAATACTTAAAGTTAAAGTATTGCAACTTAAAAATCGGCACTTTGAAGAGTGGATTAATGAGACAAAAGCTTGGTGCAAATCGAGCTTTTGATAATTTTGCATCGAATTCTATTTATGGTTGTTAATAAACATCCCAAATTTAGTGCAATACAATCAAATGCTTGTCTTTAAGCCACTCTGTAAAGTGTCGATCTCTAAGAAAGAAGACTTTACGTAGGTGCCAATATGATTCTGCGAAAATCATCAAACGATTTTTCACCTACTAACATTACTAAGTTTCATCACAAAAAATGGCCGTTTTGACTTTTTGTCAGAGTTCATGGTCACGGGTTTGAATCCCGGTATGTATTTTTGAAAACTGATTATTCAATCGATTTCTGTTCGATGTTTTAAATTATTTTTCACACATTTGATCTAAAATACGGAGTGAAAGGAGAGGAAAGTGCTAAACAATAGTTCTATCATATACCTTTCTTTTTATACATCCTTTTTATGGCTTAGAAGTTGAGTAACAAGTAGTTCTCCAAAAAAATCTTTCGTGAGAAACTTCATTAGAAGTTCATCCAAGGAGCGCTGGCAAGGATGGTAAAAAAAATATAAATTATGTGAGATATTTGGACCACTTTAAAAACTTGTAGAGTAGTAAATTTGATTCGTTCAAATTATGTACATTTTCACAGATTTTGTCACTAACGACCCAGGATTCGCCTTTCGGCATCTTCAGGCGTTCGAGTGCACGGATGAACTTGAACTGACAACGTTCATCGACTCAAGTTGATCCGTGCACTTGAACGCCTGAAGATGCCGAAAGGCGAAATCCGGGCCATTAATGACAAAATCTGTGAAAATGTACATAATTTGAACGATTCAAATTTGATATTGAAATTTCACCAAGCACCTTCAGACGAAATCTTAAATTAAACTGTAGAGTAGTAGTTTTCACGAAAAAGTGTTGAAATTTTATGCTTTGTATTAATAATATAAAATTAAAAATAATCATTCTCCACTCTTAACACGTAACGTTTAATATGTAATGCGTCAAACCAATAAAATCGTTAACACAGTTTTAAATAACTTTGTGATTAAACGTTATTTACAAAATATAAATATGATGCATCAAAAAAAGTTTGAGTGTGAAAATGTAATGCAATATAACGTATTATAATCTAACATCTATATGTCCACTTAAATATCCAAGTGATACCTTTTTAATGTCAACATTTTTAATAACTGATGGAATATATTTTGAGTTACATTAAGTACGGCCGATTGTGATATTTTCAACGTTCAACTTTAAACATTAGCTTGGACAAAAATAACACCGTAATATCGCAGACGCAAATAATTGAATTTCCGGTGTCAGCGTTAAGAAGTTTACTACAGCATATAATTTATAATTCTATTTATATAACAGAAATGTTAAATTTATAAATAAATGCGTGCTATATAATATCAATATTGTCGGGTCCATGAAAAAGTGAACAACGTCGTTGGCTTCCATGCCGAATTTCACGTCAATCAATTTATCGATTCTGTTCGAAGGTATGGATATTTGTGATGTCTAAAAATGCCGCCAGTCTGGTCGAGTGGTCAAAATCGTTGGCTACCGCTACGGAGGGCACGGGTTCGAATCCCAGTACGGGCAGTTTTATAAATTGATTTTTCAGTCGATTTATGAATTTCTGTTCAAAGGCATCGATGTATGTGATGTCTTGAATTCATGCGATTAACTAACCACTAATTCTGTCCTAAGCCCTTTTCTTCTATTCCTACTCTCTTTGGAAAAAGAGAGATTGAGCAACTGAGTAACAAGAAGTTCTCGTAGAAACACTTGTTGAGATAAACTCTATTAGGAGTCCATTTGCTCCATATTGAGAGCGGACATGGTAAAAAATAAAAAAAATCCCTCCCCCACATTTTCAATCATAAAAAATGGGTGATAACGTGAGTGATTGGCCAACCACTAGTCTTTTCCTATCGTATCTTTTATATCCTTAAAACTCTCTTCTAAAGGAGGTTAAGCGATTTAAAACGATAACATTTTTGTAATGATACCTCCACTAGGAAGCCATTTGCTCCAGATTGGGAGTGGACATGGATAGTATATATATATATTATATATTATATAAGCTACCGCTACCGTATTCCAGTAAAGAGTTGAATTACTGTAATTTGGTAGAAAGTGAGCGTGGAGCACTCTTAATGAATATAAAATTTGATTGAATCTATCCCAGACGTAGCCGGGTAATTGAATTACGACCTAAATGTTGAAAGTCGTCAAAATTATTGCTGTCGAATAAAAAACATTCAGTTTTTTTTAAACCCGATCATGATTGATTTATAACAATTAAATTATTAATATAAACGACAAAAATAACTTAAAACAAAATAATCAAAACTCTACCAATCTAAGTTGAGTAATCATTTTTATGTGTAAATGCTAAGCAAAGTTCGCTTTACAGTCAAGAAAAAACATAATCCGTCGATGTGGATTTTTATGATATAATAAAAAATGTTGAAAAATTATAAGTTGTAATGTAATACCCAAACAAAACACGGTTATTTTATCTCTATTGTTGATTAACTAATGGAAAGAATTCAAAGATATCGCGTGGCATGTATGTCTACTAAAACAAACCAAAAGTCAATGTATGAAAGTTGTAATCCAATTGTTTATAACTCTGTCACGAAGCAAGAAAAGAAAAACATTAAAAAAATACGATCACGAATTGAAGGGTGCCGTAGAGGCCAATTTATAAAGTCAACGGAGGAAATTTTCTTCGAACCCATAAAGGAGATGTATGGATGGATTTGTGACAGCTTGTGAATAAAATATATAGATACTTTGCTACGGCGTAGAGCTTTATTGAAAAACAAAACGAAGCTTTTACTGACGCCCGAGGCGGATAATGAAAACAAAACTGGTATGAAGGGTAAACATAATTTAATTCTGCTGTTTTTTTATTTAATGAAACAGCTCAATCAAATAAAAAAATATCACCAAAATAAAATGTTGAAAACGAACGAGTCTTCATTTATTTTGTCACTTTCAATTGAAATAAAATTATTATTTTAGGTACTACACTGTCCAAAGTGTTTTGTAAAAATTGAACGCAAATAAATAAAAATGTTTGCATTATTACTCGAACGGTTTTTTTTTTCTTAAAAAGTTTGTCGCAACAGAAAAAATATAATTAAAATTCGAGTCGCGTAATGAAATAAATATACAGTATTTTTTATTGAAATTTTAAGTTTAACGATATTGCACAACAACAGTTTTTTTTTTTTTTTTTAATAATATAACTTGGGAGGTTAATAATTTTGCCAATTAAGAATTAGTTCAAAGCTTACAATTTTGGTTTGATGTTCTAAAAATAAATCATAATTATTAACAAACGAATTTAATTACAAAATTCTTTTGTGTTGAATTAAAAGCACAATAAAATGTTAACAAATGTTTTTTTCAATATTGTGTAAAAGCCACGGCATGTGCGAGCTTAATAAACAAATATAAATAATTTATTTCGTACCCACGCCATGTTCAATTTACATATTATTTGTCCGTGAAATACTTAGAGGTGTATAACAATACGCTTGTTTTACAAATGTAAAAAGACTTGCTAGGGTTGAACTGTAACTGGCAGCTTTTAAATAAATATTTAAATATTTTTTTTTATTTAAATTTTCTGCCAAACAAAACATTCACCACTCTGCTTTAACATAATATTAAATATGTGTCTTGATTTTTCTGCTTGCAAAACACATCGCAGTATAACACTAGCACGCTCTGTCTGCGCATCGCGCTCATCACGCGAATTAGGCAATTTTTAACACGGGACACTATCTCTTGATAATTAAATACCCTATTTATATATATTATGATATAAACTAAGGCGAAATATAAATTTAAAATGCTGCTGTAATTAAATCTAAATTTTACAATTTCGATATAAAGGAAAAACATTATGAATATGGTATAATTAACATAATAACTTTTCTAAGATAAATTTATTCGTAAACCTTGCAATGTTCTGTCTGATGATGCTACGTAAAGAGGCGAAACAAGTGTCACAATTTGTAACACAACAAGTGGAGTAATAAATAAATATAATATTAACAATGAGCTTCTACAAAGTAACCGTCGAATGCGTCAATATACGTTTAAAATTTTGTAAAAATAATACAATATTTGACTGTTAAAGAGTCCCAACTAAATAAGGTAAGTTATCTTTTAAGCATCATAGTTTCCAATTGGCTATTGTTTTAGTTTGAAATCATTTTATTTGATATTCATAAATCAGTGATGTTATTCTGATACGACATTTCACCTTCATATATAAGATACTTTTTAAAATTATCAATTCGGGATCGACCGATTGAAAAAATCAAATTAAATCACACTGAATCTAACGCTGTAATTCAATTGTTTAATACTTGTAATTATTTTGAAAATAAGCTGGACCGTACAGTAATCTTTCTCCAATTAAAAAATAAAAATTCTTCATATATTTTTAAAAGGCTTAAAAGTTTGTTATGAATTATAATTTAAATTTATAGCTTTAACTAGTTTTGTGTTTTGCAAGACAAAGCTTGAAAAAATAACACATAGGTTGTAACTTAAAACGTACATTTTCCAATATGACATAATCCAAAACGAGGTAAATATTCTTATATATATAGTAAAGCTATTCTTTCGTAACAAAAAGTTATCTGTGACCAAAGTTTATATATAGCGCAGAGTGTGTATAAATGATTTGACATAACCATTAGCGTAGGAAGCTTTTAGAATAAACAAAACATTTTTCAATTAATATAAACGTTCTCTCCTTATTAATCGTCCTATAAAAGCCTAGGCACATATTCGTCCGTGAGGTGAGCGTCTTTCACTGTAAATTAAGACGGTACGTGAAGAAATTAGATTACATTACACAGGGGTCGACTGAAGTAAATACGTTAGCTTCCATAGAACATATAACCCTAGAGTTGTTGTGTATTGCTTATTGAATGACAGTGACGAATAAAAGGTATAAAACTAATTATGGTGGAAACTATTTTGATTATTACAACCTATAATAAAAAAATATTGATTTTTTCACATGTGTATTATAAACAAAACGTTAGCAATATCTACGTATTTTTTAAACGTAGATACGTTCTCGTTATGTTACGTACTAAATTAATTAAGAATCTCCTTCTTTTATGAACTACACTTGGTCGTCTAACTCCCAACGCTACATTTCCACTCATTTATGCGTGCTATATTATTCCAAGCCCCGCTTAGGCGTTGATATATTTTTTAATAAACTAACAATCATCTCCGTAAATGTTTTTAACAATGTGGATACACGGAAAATAATGAAGTTTTTTGATAAAAGGCGCTGGACAAGATTCGATTGTTAGTCAGAATATCAACCTGTTTTATCATAGAGAATACGGATTGTTATATTTGTTTTAGAAAAAAATAAGATAAATAATGAAAAAGAATTTTGCGCTTTTCTCAAAATAGAATGAGATGAGAAGAAAGAATAGAATTTATATATCCATGATTTGAAAGACTTAATGGATCGTATTTTTTGATAATATCAATTGCCGTTTTTAAAAAGACGTTTTTAAAAATGTATAACACAGTAAAATATGTTTTTGAATAGGCTTGCTCAGTAAGCTATAGTTCAAGAGCTTATAATCAAAGATACATAAACATATTTTAATTTCTTTATCAATATTTTTAATATTTATTTAAAACACTACAATTATCAACATATTATTATTGAGATGAAAATTCTTGAGATTAACAATGAGTATATAAGAGATAAATATGATGTTATGTTCGTTAAATATTACAACAATTATTTATTTCACAATTTGTTTGAATGTATGTCTTACGAAGTATCAACATATTTAAATATTTATCTTTTAACTACAGCCGCCTGTGTGGTAGAGTGGTCAACGTCGTTGGTTTCGGTTACGGAGGTCACGGGTTCGAATCCCAGTACGGACAGTTTCATAAATTGATTTTTCAATCGATTTATGAGTTTCTGCTCGAATGCATGGATGTATGTGATGTCTTGAATTCTCCCCTCCCATCCTATCCTATGAGCGGGGCGTATGGAGAGCGACTAGTTAACCACTAGTCCTGTCCTAGCCCTATCCTTCCATTCCTACTTTCTTTGGAAAAAAAAGGTTGAGCAACTGAGTAACAAGCAGTTCTCGTGGAAACACTTCTGTTGGGATAAACTCCATTAGAAGTTCATATGCTCCACATTGGGAGCGGACATGGAAAAAAAAATATGATGTTATGTTCGTTAAATATTACAACAATTATTTATTTCACAATTTGTTTGAATGTATGTCTTACGAAGTATCAACATATTTAAATATTTATCTTTTAACTACAGCCGCCTGTGTGGTAGAGTGGTCAACGTCGTTGGTTTCGGTTACGGAGGTCACGGGTTCGAATCCCAGTACGGACAGTTTCATAAATTGATTTTTCAATCGATTTATGAATTTCTGTTCGAAGGCATGGATGTATGTATGTGATGTCTTGAATTCTCCCCTCCCATCCTTTCCTATGAGCGGGGCGTATAGAGAGCGACTAGCTAACCACTAGTCCTGTCCTAGCCCTATCCTTCCACTTCTACTCTCTTTGGAAAAAGAGAGGTTGAGCAACTGAGTAACAAGCAGTTCTCGTAGAAACACTTCTGTAAAGATAAACACATTATTGATTTGTCGATAATGCACAATAGTCATTTTTCCATTTCTGAGAAAATACATTTTCATTCCATACAACGAACATTTTTTTGTACAAAAAAGTTTTAGTCGAAAAACACAGGTTGACGATAGCTAAATCGTAAAAATGGGTTGTGTCCGGAATATAAAACCGCTATGCAAGATTTTCACAATGCAAGATACCAGGGAAATTTACTTACTTGATAATATTTTAATTATTGCAAGTCACATAATCATAAAGTGGCAACACTTTTATAAATAAATGAAAATAATGATGCCCTGCGGATGACTCGGTAAAACCGTCTATATTGTGTAAAAAAATAAAAAATAATGTAAAACAAATCATGATTAATTCAGACAATGCAAGGTATTATCAGAAAAGTTTATTGTTTTCAATACAACCACATCACTCTAAACCTAAACTAAGATAAGCCGTAAGTTATTTTCATTAACACTACTAACACCATTTTTTTACCATGTCTGCCCCCAGCGTAGAAGACACGATTTTCTACGATTTTTTCCCCATTCAGTTGTATGACCACCCCACCTTTATTTAATACCTCCATGCCCATGATGCAATCGTAAATAGTTGAGCCATTAAATCATTCAATATTCCTCTTAATATTGTCAATAAGTATTTATCATTTTATTTTTAAGCTTCTAACATAGGTTTTAATACTGTCAATAAACAGTGAAACTGAGATGCCATCATGGCAGGAAATGTGACGGGTTAAAGAATATACTTGGTATGGAACGTCTCTTTATCTGTAAATTCATTTTATTATCAATTGTTTGTTTTACCTTAATAATTCAACTTTGTTCAGCATCAATTCTTCTTCTTCTTTTTTGGCTATGTTCGCTGCCTATACGGAGCATATGGCCGCTCCGCGGCACCTCCCTGTTTCCCTGTCTCCCGCCAATTGCTTTGCTTCCTCCCATGACATGCCAGCATCCCTCAGTTCCGCATCCTATGGATAGTACCTGACGGACATCCGGGACGCCGGAATCCCACAGGTCGAAAGAAGAGGCAGGTAGAATTGAGGCTTTCCGGAGGCATCCGCAGCATGTGACCCAGCTAGTTTCAACGTCTCTCCATAACCACTGACGTGACAGGACGCTGTCTTGTACGCTCCCTTATCTCTGAATTCCTCACAAAATCAAACCACCTCACCCCCTTTATCGGACGCAAGCATCTGTTCTCGAAGCTCAGTATACGGTTTTTCTGAGTCTTCATCAGGTGCCATGATTTGCAACCGTAAAACAGTACCGACATAATGAAAGCGTTGAATAAGTGGCATTTGGTTTTAATCGAGCATTTATAGTACTGTAATGTTGTATTGTATTGATGGTGCACATCATGAGTGAAATCGGTCCTGATCATTTCAAATAAAAGTGGAATTAGTACAAATGAGTGTTTTATTTCTTAAATATAAGTACTGCCTTTCCACCTAGTATTGACAAAAAACCTTAAAATTGAGTTATAAAATAATAAAGCTAGGCCAGGATTAGTTGCCACAGTCGATATGATGACTACTACGAAAAAATAGTATTTACAATATTAAATTTACTAACGTAACAATTCTTTAGTCTCCCTTAATTTTCACTTTATAGATATAAAATAAAATAGTTTTATGGCGGAAAGTAACAACAACAACGTGGCTTAGTGATGTTACCACTTGGAGACATAAGCCGCCCATAAAAATCGGGTCGCAACAAAGTGATTGTTTGTGGTGTGTGAAGTCGTTTACGTTAAAACCACATGTGCTTTAAGTCCACCCTGTGAAATTTATGTCAAAAGAAATGACAACATGTCGCTATACCGTTAAACGTTAACTTTCCTCCTTGACCGTTTAAAAATTACAAACCATTAATGTCCGCACCAAAAAGCACATTTTGTCAATAAATCAACAGTGGAACCTCTCATAACGAGTTTAATTCGTTCCAGAATCTTACTCGTTAAGCGAAATAATTTTCTCCATGTAAAACAATGTAAAATACAATAATGCGTTCCAAGCCGGAAAAAAAACATTGTTTATATTTTTAACACGTAAAAAAGTAAAATTACATACTTATAAGTTGTTAAGGAGCGTAACAACCTGAATGCGAAAATCAATGCAACTCCATAAGCTCTTGACTGAACTCTTTCACAAGCTCATCAATTTTGTTGTTATCCACCTCCAGTCCCATGGTATTGGCCAAAATACAATCTCGTTGACTGTAGACTTCACAGGTACTGTTTTAATCCGCTCAAAATCACATTCGACAACGCTCCTTAGCAAAGCTTTTTCCAAGCTGAAGTGAGGGTTCTCGTGGTAACCCCTTTTCACGCCTTGTCAATCATCTTAAGGCAAGCAACGATGTGAAAGTGATCTTTCCAAAACTCTGCGTCACTCGTTATGCGAAATATAGCTCGTTAAGGGAGCATTTTTTTCACAATCTGTTTTGCTCGTTATGAGAGGTTCCACTGTACTTGTATTCAATCATTCACATGTGTATTCATATTTGTTGGGACTATAGCGCAGCGGTTAGCGTTACTGACCTCCGTACCGGATCTCATGGGTTTGAGTCCCAGTACAAACAGCATTTTTGTGATGTCTGAAAATTTACTCCCAACCATCCGAACCTGAAATAACTGGGCGTAGCGAGTGCAATTAGTTAACCACTAATTTTGTTCTAGCCTTTGAGGTTGAGCGACTGTGTAACAAACAGTTATCGTAGAAAAACTTCCATTGAAATAATTTTATATATAGGCCATATGCTCCACATTGGGAGCGGACAAGGATTAAAAAATATATATTTAAAGGCTCCATCTGCGACATCTATCGAGTTTAGTATCGCGTAAGCTTTTTGATTTGAAGTATTAAAAAATGTTGGACTTCATTCTTATAATCTTTTATAATTTTAGGCTGTATTTTGACATATAGAAATTACGTGAAAAATAAATAGTACGTTCCACTCCAAATGTTAGGGTGTGGGGTGAGTACTTAATCTAAAAACGATTCTCTTACCCTTATTTAATTAGAATATAAATAAAAGGGTTGTAATAAGAATAAGTGAGTTATCAGATTGATCGATGTCCGTATGTATGGTTTTCAGGATCGTTCGCACAATGGATGGAATATTCATTATTTAATTGAAAATTTTATGCTTTAACAGTATATTGGGAGGCTCATACTTTTGATAGTATAACCGAATATGACAAAAACCCAGTAGCAGAGGTATACAGCTGGCGACCATAAGGTTGCGTATATAGGTTTTCACGAGCGGTCTTTTACTGGAACCAAATTATTATTTCCATTTATTAACAATATTTAATTACATATAAAAATCTTGTTTATTTTATATATTTATCACAAATAAAAAAAAAAGTTTCTCGGTTAAATTTATTTTATTGATTGCACACACCATGTGCAAATATGTGGGCTTCAAAAAACTGAAAGAAAACTCCAAAATTTAAAACAAATATATTGTATTTAAGATTCACTTTTAATGATCAAAATCAGCTCTGTGATAATTTATGCATAAAATCAAACGAATTTCTCTACATACTTCTTGATGTAAAACTAAAAAAATAATAATCCAGATTGAAGATTCATTTAAAAAGAACTGTTATTGAAGTGTCATGAAGACGGGCTTATTAATTATTATTTTAATGAATACGGCTTCCCATCCTAAAAAATCTCTTCCATGTCTCATAGCTATCTTTTGTACATTATTTTATAATATAACTACTATTATAACTAGAACCAAATCTAATCTGTAAACAAAACGTAGAATACAATAAGCGTGCCTCCATCATATTTTAGAAGAATAATAATCTATCTTACCTTTCGCATGAAAATAAATTAGTTTTTTTATTGCGTGTAGTAGCTATATTTTCGATTTCGATTAAAAATGCCGACTTCAATGGTCGATACACAGAAAATAATATGGTTGGGCAGAAACATTGTCGGCTAGCCGTACAGTTAAAAAAGCTGACTAACATTTCGCACCCCAGTTTAAGGATTAAAAGCACTTTAAAGTGAGCTTTTGCCAAGAGCGGCTTTTTTAAAGTACGAAAAAGGTTTTGCATTCGACACGCCTTTACGTATGTACAAAACTAAACCATTCGAATAGAAAAGCTCTGGAATGGTACTTATCTTAAATATGCATGGTTCTGCAAAGTAACACCAACTCGGTGATAAAGAAATAATTGAAAATTTTGCGAAGACATTATAAATAAAACATGGATTAAACGATTGAAATCTTTGCATTGATGATATAAATAATTAAGATCATTTAGCATGCACGTTAAGAAGATTAAATAAAAGAAAACCATCCATAATCAAGAAGTATTGCGATATCGTTGATTAAGATTTTATATTACAATGAAACATCAAAATCACAATTAGTTATGACTGGAGTCAAAGTTGTGGAGTCGTTTGCAATACAAACTCCGATTATTCCCCGAATCAAAGTTATAATGATTTAAAATTCAACGTATATTTTTACATTGTGTTATCTTACTCATAGTATTTTAGTGTGGTTATTAACACCTCCATGCCCATGATGCAATCGTAAATAGTTGAGCCATTAAATCATTCAATATTTCTCTTAATATTGTCAATAGGTATTTATCATTTTAGGTATTCTAGCATATGTATATACATTTTTAAAATTATTTTTTAGCTTCTAACTTACGTTTAAATACTGTTAATAAACAGTGAAACTGAGATGCCATCATGGCAGGGAACGTGATTTTTTAGGATGGCATGTTACGGGTTAAGGAAATCGCTGCGACGGGTTGGATGTTTTTAACGTCAATATATGGTTGCCACGGGTTATTGTTTAATATCTTTTTTAGCTAGTTTACTTTGAAAATGAAGAGTTTTTGTTCCACATCATTATAAATTAAAAAAACTAAAAGCTTCTAGTTAGTTTCTTGTTTCTTCAACTACTATTGCTGCTACAGGTTTACAAAGAAATAGAAACATAACCTTCCATTGTTAATTAACAAATACAACAGTGAAAAACTTCACGACTGAGTCTCTGAACATCCCTTGTAAAACCAATTGTATGTATGAAAAAGGAAGCGAAAAAAAACGCCTAAGCAAAATAAAAATAGAAAACACGCCACAAAAGTATTTACAGATTTGATTAATCATTGAAAGATGTTTTATTTTCGCCATGGTATGTAATAATATTATAATTATTTAAATATATTATAATATAAAAATGCAAGTTTGAGTATTTTTTCAATGTGCTTTGTATTATTTTTGTTTATTAAAACTTTCCAAATAATAGGTAAATAAAAATTCACTTTTTAAATTCACGCAATGATGTTGGTTTTTGAACTATTTAAATAAAATATCACGTGAATTCTTTTATGCCTTGTAGTTTATCAAGCTAAGAGTTTTATACTAATGTTAGACGATTTATTTTATACTGAACAATTTTTCAAATAAAACTCTTGTAATACGTGTTTATGATGTGAAATAATACATAATTGAGCATACAAAAAACTATAGAGGTTTATTTGAAGGAGTGTACCGCATTTTATGCTTAAGTCCAACTCCGATTGGAAATTGAGATTAAAATAACAAGGAAGCCAAAGCGGTCATCACGCATTTGTAGAGGGGACTGTGTGACCATGACCTGAGTCGGGAAATCAAACCTAGAATAGCGAATAGTTTTTTTTGGCATAGATTACTGCAAAAATTATTCCCAAATGTCTTCAATGTTTTTGAGACGTGAGTGTACATACATGTTATGTATCAGTTGGGAAAATCAAATCACAGAAGTCGAGGGTAAAAAAACTCAAGAGAAATAACCAAGGAAGCGAAACATAGAAAAATAGCATACTATGACAACACGAAAAGGATTTTCAAGTATGGAAGGTTTTGATAGAAGAAAGACATTGTTGATTGAAAAAATCTGAGAGACTGACTTTACACCAAATTTTCTTATTTGGTTTAAGGTGGTAGAAGGTAACGAAAAATCTTGGCAAGTAGCATTGACTTGGCACATAAAGAAGAAAATTATAAGCAATACATTTTTAGGGAGTTCACTGTATTTTTTTTATCCATGTCCGCTCCCAGTGTGGAGCATATAACCTCCTAATGAAGGTATCTAAAAAGAAGTTTTCTACGAGAATTGTTTGTTACTTAGTCGCTCAACGTCTCTTTTTTAAAGAGAATAGTAAGGAGAAAAGGATAAGGATAAGACAGGACTAGTGGTTGACTAATCGCTCTCGCTACGCCCAGGTATCAAAGGATCGGAAAGGTAAGAGAGATTTTTTAGACATCACAAACACCCATGTCTTATGAATGAAATTCAACGTTTTTTAATCCTTTTTCGAAAAATCAACACATACCCTACATTTTTCAACGTCGACATCTTGCAGTGACAAAGCTACGTTTAGCTCGATAGATGTCGCAGATGGGGCCTTTAAATATATATTTTTAATCCATGTCCGCTCTCAATGTGAAGCATATGACCAACTTATGAAATTATCTCAACGATTTTTTTCTACTAGAACTGTTTGTAACCCAGTTGCCCAACCTCAAAGGCTAGGACAGAACTAGTGGTTAACTAATCGCTCTCCTAGTTATTGAAGGATCGGAAAGGTGAGAGGAAATTTGTAGACATCCCATATACCCATGCCTACAAACAGAGATTGATAAATATACCGAAAAAATGCTGTTCGTACTGGGATTCGAGCCCGTGAGATACGGCACGGATGCCCACAACACTAACCGCTGCGCCATAAGACCCGAACCTTAGTGGAAAGGCATTATATTCAAAATATGAAATACACATTTGTAGAAATTCCCACTATTATTTATTGAGATAAGGACCGGTTTTGCTCATGACGAGCTTGTCAGTTGTTAATGTTCGTCGTGAGCGAAACCGGTCCTGATCTTAATGAATTAAAGTGTGAATTAAAACATATTTTTATTTTTTTAATATAAATTTATAAAATGATAAAAATAAATAAAAAATAGCATTATTAAAACAGGGCTTTGTATTAAGCTCGTATACCAAACACTGAGAACTGCTTATTACCTATATTCCACGGCAATAATTTTATCCAGATCAGATTTTAAATTCCAGTAATCTGCAATGGGAGAACAATAAATGAACCTATGCAATTAGCAAAACTTATGATCAAAATATGTAGGTAGTTTAGGGAAATTATGAAAGCATTTTCAATATTCATACAAAGCTCTCGGAGAAATTTGTTTGAACGATAATTATAATACCTTTGTGTGAAAATAAATCTCGACCAAGAAGAACTATAACCACAGCAAGCGTGCATATAATTTTACTAATTTGGTAAATTCATAAGAGTTTTAAACTTAAATACACATGCTAGCTGAACGTTACCTGCACTAATGATATAATAACACTTGCGATATGTAAAATATATGTGGTTGCAATGTATCTTGCAGCGATAGTATTTTGACAAAAGTTAAACAATGATTTAGTTAATAATGCTTAGATAGTAAAGAGTCTCTCACAATAAATCCATTGAATCTGATATATGTTTTGAAAACAAAGCGATCAAACATTTAAACTATTCCGCCATTATTGAGAATATCAAAACATAATGTATCCGATAATTTTTTGAAGAATCATGTAAAATAATGGTTTTTTCTTTCAAAGTGTAGAACCAACCTGCAACTGGAGAGAGCAATAGTATTGCCTCGGATGTCGAAATATTTCGGCTGGACGTAAGTAAGTTTAGTCAAATACTTTTTTTATGTTTTAAAGTAGACTTGCCAATTTCCAGTGCTTTTTTTTTAAACAATATTATGTTAGTATTATTTTTTACACAAAAGAAATAAATGTATTTATTGTATTTTTGTAATATACCACATATAAGTGAATAAATGAAAAAAAACAGTCAAATTATTTACAGGAGATCATATAATTCTTAATAAAATTAAGTATGACATATGCAAAACGAGTATTTTTAACAAATATGTGTGGGTTCCTATTTTATCCATATCCGATCTCAATGTAGAGCAAATGGTCTCCTAATAAAGGTATATCGACAGAAGTTTTTCTACGAGAACTGTTTGTTACTCAGTCGCTCAACCTCTCATCTTCAAAGAGAGTAGTAGGGAAAGAATGATAAGGCTAGGACAGGACTAGTGGTTGGCTAATCGCTCTCAATACTTATTAAAGGATCAGAAAGGGTGGGAGGGAATTTTTTAAACATCGCAAACACCCATGCATTCGAAGGGAAATCGATGAATCAATCGAAAAAATGCCGTTCGTACTGGGACTCGAACCCGTGAGATCCGGCACGGAAGCCAATATCACTAACCGCTAGGCTATAAGTCCCTTAATTATCATTTGTTAATTCTATTCGTGCTATGCTTAATGACAATTAAGGAGTGATTTTTCAAAAGTATGGAAAACTGGTGATGGAAATAAGCCATTTTGTACGAAATATGTCTTTTCGATTTAATGTTTTTTTTTGCCACACGGATTTGTTTCTCATCAAAATGTTCATTTGTAGGAATAGCCATTTTGGAAAACCACTCCTCAATGAAGCTAAGTTGTAATGGATAGTTCCAAAAGAAGATATAGTATGAAAACAAAACTATCGATTGTCGATAGGGATTTGAAACAAAAACTTGATTGAAGTCTCATAATTATTTTTTTAATTATTTTTTTAAATCTTGAATTAAATAAACAGGTTGTTGCATACCTGGGCTATGAAGTTCAATACAGGTAAAAAAAAATAGACAAACATACTAACTAGATGACCGCCACAAAAACCAAATTTTATAAAAAGTAAAAATGTCTAACGCAAAAATTACGACTTTAATTGTGAATTTTATAAAAGGTACTAATTTTACAAAGACCAATGCGTGTGACATCAAAATTGCTGCACTGCATAATTTTTAAATGTGAAATATTTTTTTGCGTGATTTTCATTTTTGTATTTTGGTTAGTATTGTCATATCCTTGACGTAGTCATTGAATTTCGTGACGAATCACGGGTTTGGGTCCCAATTCGAACAGCATTTTTTTTAAATTTGTGATGTCTATAAACTTCCCCACTCTCCCAATCATTAAATAAACGAAGCGTAACAAGAGTGATTAGTTAACAACTAGTACTGTCCTAGTCCTATACCTCTGTCCATAGTCTTTTCGAAAAAAGAAAGATTGAACAACTAAGTAACAAATAGTTCACGGAAAACTTCCGTTAATATTTATACCTCCACGGAGGAGGTCAAATGCTTCATATTAAAAGCGGACATGTATTCAAAAAAATACTAAGACAGTGAAAATACCAGTATTCCGGTTTGGTGATATCGGTATTGTTTTTCAGAATTTGGGCTTGTGCAACATATTTAGTTTTAATGAGCCCACATAACAACAATTTATATTCCTCACTATCTTTATTTGCCATAGAAATAATTCATTCAAGATCTCATACCGCACCCCGCGCCTTCTCCATAATGTCAAGTAAAATTTAAATACAAAACACGTACAGTATATAAAATGCTCTTAGAGATAACCAACTTAAAGCAGACGAGCATCAGTATGAAAATTTTCAAACAACGTTAAGTCAATCTCTCTTTCTGTGGATTTTATTTTTATTGGTGCTTATAAAGTTTTCGCGTAAATCTGAAGGGGTTATTCGATTTTTTAAAAACCGATTTACTCCGAGTTTTAGTCATTTGGTCTGACAGAGGAGTTTATAACTTGTTATCGTACGGAATTTATTTGATATTAAAATCATGAGATTGGAATTACACTAAAATTAATTCTTAATTAAAAAAACCAACTTACCTGCTGTTATTATAAAATTCTTAAACTAATAAATAAATTTCAAGTTTTTTAAATGAAAAAGTAGTTTTAAAGATTCGTAGAAAAACAAAAACTTAACTCATATTTCATTCTACAGAGTGTTAAATGTTTGATCGCTATTTCGAAAGCACGTCATTATCACAACGGTATTCCAGTCGCGTAGTCAATTGGTAACGCCGTGAGGTATCGTCTTTCCTGGCTGCGTGGGTCAAGGATTCAAGTTTCAAAGCTTTAAAGTCAGTTCTCATTTAACACATTCTATTAAAATTAACGATTCGGAAGCTTACGGTGACCAGGTCAAAACTGAAAAACAATGTTTTTGAGAATAACGTAAGATCAGTTTGTAAAAGTTATTTTGAAAATTTAAATTATTTTTATTCTGTACACTTTCATAAATTTTGCCGATTACGACCCGGGTTTCGCTTTTCGGCATCTTATGGTTGTATTTTTATGTTTTTATATAGACAATGCAAACCGTTCGCTGCCCGTCAATTCGAGTGCATTCGTGCACTGGATAAAACCAGAAGATGCCAAAAGGCGAAACCCAGGTCGTTATCGACAACATTTATGGAAGTGTACAGAATAAAAATAATTCAAATTTAACATTAAATTTCCATCAAGCACCTTCAGTCGAAATTTTAAACTAAAAAGAAGGTTATTTTGTATTTAAGACATTGTGAAAATTGGAGGTGAAGTGAGCCAAGTGGTATTTTAGTTTTTTTTAGGTGCGTTGTAATATTATAAACGTCTTAAAGTATAGAAAAAGGGAAGTAACCTCAGTTAATAAACATTGCAACAGTGTTATCTGCGTAAAATAAAATATATTCAATCAACCAAAACACCAAATAAAAAACTTAAAAACGTACTTAAAAGTCCAAGAAAAAAGGTTTTCCCATTTTACTAGTTGGCTTACTTCACCTCTAGAGAGCTCATTATATAATTAACCGCAAACAATACAGTTGAGGGATCAAAGGATTGGTTTTATAAAAAATATAGAACCTATACATAATATTAAATAGAACAAATAACAAAGAGATAAGATTAGCAAAACATATTTTTTGCTAATTTCGCCTTTGTCATCCTAAGCCTCCGAACCAGAAGGTTATTTGCTCCATATGTGTAGCAAACAAAATTTAAAAAATATACAAGTCATAAAAAAAAAATATATTTATTTAGTATTCAATTTGTATAGTTATAGTATTCGAATAGTTAATAACGATGGTTTTGATTGCTTTTTAATTGACAGAACTTTGGTGTTTCGAGCTAACGTTTGGCTGTAAAATAAGATTTTAACGTAAATCCACATTGTCTCTCCTCCCATACTTCTAATTCCCTGACAAAACCGCTTTGTTTTGTGTTACACAACAGTTTAAATTTCCTAAGGCCTGTCTAAGTTTGGACATAACGTACGCAAAGTGAAGTCAACCGTTTCTGGCGTGTTTTAGTTTCCGCCTCATGGTATTTAAAAGGTTAACACTATCCCTCGCTTGTCTAGTTGCCAGTTACGCAGATTATTTACACAGTTTATCCGTTGACCTGTTGTTTGTCCTGCCCAACTTTGCCAGTTATATTATTGCGATAGCGCTCAGACCATGAGTTAAGTAAATTTACTTTACTCAACTTCCATATCTCGCTTGAAGTTTGTATTCAGTCGCGGGATACCTGAGGCGCTTGGAAAAAATAAGATAATTAAAAAACTTGTGCACGCAAAAAAAAACTACAAGAGAAATAATCGCAAGATTATTGAATAAAAAACACATGCATATTTTACAATCTTATGATATTGCTAATTATATATAGACTGTGGAAAGGAAAAAGGACGTAACCCACAGTTTTTTCAAAACTGTGGGTTACGTCATCACGATGTATCAAACTTGATACACGTTCAACCAAAAAGATGCAAGCTACAAATGCCGAATTAGTATCTAAATTTAGCTTTTAAGTTTGAAAAAGATGACCTTGTAAAAAATTAAAGCCAAGAAAAGAGACTGAGATAAAGGTCTTTTCTAGACAATTTCTTTAATTAATATTAGATTATGTCAATTGAACACCAGTTTAGAAGTCTCCGTAGATTGTGTGTATTTCATAATTTGCGTATGGCCCAAAATCATCAAAACACGTTTTTAGCGCCTCCTGTAAAATTTGCTATATGTGGGTTACGTCCTTTTTCATTTACACAGTCGATATAATATACATATTTCAATTGAGTAAAGACTAATATGTACAATTTTGGCATACATAGACAAGATTTGAAAAATAAATAATTTAAAATGTTTTGTGTATTTTCAGTAATGTGCTAGAGAGGGATATTTAAAAGTTTTTTGATATTTACCAACAATTTTTTTTTCGTAAATTGTAATGCCAAGATTTCGGCTAATGTAAGTTTTACCATTAGTTGTGTATGTCAATATTAGACGGAGAAATGAGAATTGATCCGTGGTAAAATTCCTAACACAACCTAATATAGATGTCTGAAATTCTTTCCCACCCATCTAATACTACAAACTGGGGCGCAAAGAAAACGACTAGCTAACTATTAGTCCTGCGTAACCTATTAGCTAATAACCTCCTTTCTAGCAAGCGATTACTATATAAATAAATAAGTTAAAATAAACTGCACTATTAATCAATATTATTCAAATTAGGAGCGGAAATGATTAACAAAATGGTTGACTACAACCCAAAAGGTAAAGGTTAAAGCAGTTAGTGTTGATTTGATGATGCTATGTTTGTCCTCAGAAGCATATACAATATGTTAACTTTATTAGTTAATCGAAGTCGTATTTGTATTGTCAAAGTGATTTCATAGAACAGTTTCCGTCAGCAATGACCTACTATTAATTTGTCAAGTAAATTGTTATATTATGAAATGTCATGTTAATGTAATTTTTAGACTCTGATATTTATTTCGAAAATGGATGAAAAGTCGCAAAAAATAGATATAGAAGCCACACGTGCACGTGAAAAATGCACAAAATTGAATCGTCGAGTTGCAAAAAGCACTGTTGAATCATTTTTCAAGTTTTGAGTTAATTACGAAAAACTGCTGCGTACCTAACATTTAATGTATTAATTATTGACACTATCTTTATATGTGTAAGCAAATGTGATATAACGTTTTGATTTGTATTCAGGTAACGTGTATCAACATTTTGAATGTTTTTGAAATTCAATTCTAAAAAAAAAAAATTGAAAAGTTTACAAATTTGATTTTGTAAAAAAACTTAAGCTTTCGAAATGATTTCCTCGCTAGATACATTTGATGGAATTTGAAACTCTCACCTTCCTAACTATATAGAATTTAATCTAACAAAAAGATAATGTTCACAGGAGATTTTCATAAAAATCGTTCATAATGGTTTTTGAAACTCGATGATTTAATTATACGAATGTTGCTAGATTAAAAAAAATGCACTGTGAATATTAATATTTCTGTACATGGGAAGTAAAGTACAATATGCCAATTTTGGCAAAATTGAGATATTGACGTAGTGTAGTACAATATTTCTCAACGAGGCGGCTCAGAGTTTTTTTTAGGGGAGACACAATACAGCTTTGGAGGACCTCAGGCAAATATCCATAAACAATATAAAATCAATATATTGAAAATCGGGCAGCGAAAAAATATTTGGATATTTTGAAAAATCAGTAAATTGGTGTGTTTTACAAATTGGAATGTATGAGAAAAGCTAAAAAAAAAAGTTCTCACGTCGTTTAATTTTGGAGAATATGTAAATTCTTGGGATTTAAGTTTCGAAATTCTCGGACGAGCTAAAAAAAAACTCAAAAAAGGCCACGGTTCCAAAAAGGTTAAGAAACTATGGTTTAGTATACCATGCAATGCTCTTTCCAGTGATATTGTAGAAATCACCTCAAGTATAGTACAATCAATGGTCACAATAAATAGTAAAAGAAAACCGGTCATTTTCCCTTATAAACTTCATGAGAAAGCTTTAAACACTAATAGTGAAAACTTTAATTTTTGGCATTGGGTAGTTTACCTCACATGTACAGATTTGTAGTTTTGAAAAATGTGGATTAAGCATTTAATATCTAGAATACTCGGGTATAAAATGAAAGTTTACGTATTTATTTTTCGTTCATTTTTTATTTCATGCATCATGCATAAAGAATTTGAATAATTTAACAATTATTATCTAGTGTTTAATGCCACAGATATACAAAAAGTCAGTATGGCATTTCGTTTCGCTCATAGTTTGAAATGTTTCCGGAGACAGTGGTATCAAACTGTAGAGCCGTGGATCACATACGACCACTTAATAAATGTAAAAGAATCGCAATTTATTATAAAAAAATAACTCACTTTCGTTTTCGACAAGTGAAGAATTTATCAAAAACACTGTGTTTACGCAGAATTTGCCTTCATTAAGAAAATAACAGAGTTTTTTGTAATATCTTTTTTTTTATTAAGATTCAGTTCATTATGGTCATTAAGACGTCTTCCTGTAGCTATATCGTTTTAGTGATTATTAGATTGACATTCTCCTTTTTTTTCACTTTACGACTATGTGTCGAGAAGATGTTCAATTGAACAAAACGCACGTAAAAATAAAGTGAGTCGCTAAAATACTGAAACTTTGATTTGAAATGTAAAATTTATTAAATACCTCAGTGATTCATTGTGAAGGTTAAGCATTCCACAATTTTTCATGTTATCTTACTGTTGCTTCCATGTCGCGATGTTTGATGAAGTTTACACATCTTTTTCGAATCTATTAAATAATAATATTTTTTAAACTTTTCGTTGTTAGTGCATAACTATTTTTTTTATTTAGCACTTCATATAAAATTACGTGCAATAAAAAAGCGATAAGCTAGCTATTATTTGTAACTCTACCAAAAAGAGGTTGAACGACTGAAAACAACCAGTTTTCGTAAAGCATATTCATTCAATATAAATTTTATTAAGAGTGCATATTATGCTCACCACTGATAGCAAACATGGTTATTTTAATCAATAAAAATGAGAATATTTAATATCCACCCAATGCCGATAATATGTCACTGACAGAATGGTAGAAAATCAGTCTAATAATAAATTAAAAATTGTTCGTAAATGTCCTTGAAATGTATAAATACCATATTTAGAAAACAATGTATGTACCATTCTATGAGACCCTGATAAAGTAACAGTTGGGCAGCTCTTTACTAGTCTATAGATGGAAGCGAGCGGAAATGTTAGCAGACTGATAGCGCGGGAAAGTATAATTTAATGCGTCCATTTTGACGGTTTAATCGTTCTCTATGCTCTTTTCTCGCGTAGCTACGCCGCCATTTTGTTGTAACATTTAGTTACTACCCTTTTTCGCACTGTTGTCTCAAAATTTACGGGCGTTTTATAGGTAATAGATTCAACAAATTGTTTGTGGAAGTATAATAGATTAATTTAATGCGCTTTAATAAAGAACCGGTATTTGGATAGCCGTTGCTTATATTAATATTCAGTTATTCATTGCATGCACTGTTAGTTTGTGGTAGCAATATAAATCGTGAGATCAGATGATTAAGCTATAACTCTCATAATTATAAGCAATTGCGTTTATTAATTTATATCGAAGATTTCAAACAGAATGTTTTTTTATTTGATGGTAGTTTAACGTGGAATACGCCACAAGTGACAAGAAACATTTTTCAGATTTAGTAAGCAGAGAAAAAGTTGCTCAATAATCACTCGATACAAAATTTTATATCCACTTTATATACTATGTAAAACATCATTCAAGATGCACTTTTACATAAGTGTATCAATATTTTACGTAGTTGACTGACTGTCTTGCGAGATTTGGTATTAATGTGTGAACGACTTGAAGTTGTGATGATTCATTCTCATTATGCACGGCTACACTAGAATAAAATAGTTAAAGAATTCGTTTTAATTTCGTAAGTAAATTATATAAAAAAAAAATGTTTGTTGAATTTTTCCTAAGCGCTTAGACACGGTTATAAAGTAAGTAATAAGCAGTCATATTTTCAAAAGTGATAATAAAAATAACAGTTTTTAGACGAAGACTTTTGATCACTCTGTATAAAGCTCGTTAATGATAAGCGAGTAGATTGTTTCTCAAATAGTGACAAAGTTAATGACAAATAAACTCACAGCCCATAATTAATTATCAGTTGGTTATACTGCTGTCTAAAATGTCTATAATGTAAATCCCTAAAGTTCATTGTGTCGTAATTTATGTATTTTCTTATTTCTTGCCGAGCCTGAAGGAAATCGTTAATTATGTAGGCAATTTTGGGTTTTATTGGCTGTAGTAAATTCACACAAAAACGTCGAATTATACAAAGGCACTTAGGGATATTCTATAAGCAGTGGCACTCTGATGTTTATAGACTCTCATTATAATTGATAAACACATAAATTATTCAATAAAGCCACCTGTTTTACCGACTTTTGAAGTTTTTCGTACCAGTATACATTTTGTTACAACTGTAATATGAAAGGATCAAAAATAGACATATCAATAGACAATCGACCCAAATCACGTATTTCAATGATATTTGCATTTTCCAATAATTATTTAATAAGTGAAAATTTACTTATGTCAACTTACAACACGTGATATACAAGTCCATAGACTGCTGGGCTGTTCTTTTGTTTAATAAATTACTTTTTTGATTTGGTCATCTGTGTATGATTGACAAGCTTGACAGATCTCTTAAAACCTTCCAATTTAAAACAGTAAAAACGAAAGATATTCAATATATATAAATTTAGCACTTGGTATGTAGATTAATTACTTTGTTTGATTGGAATTAGTAAAACATGCTTACTTAAAATTTGATTTTCTCAGCTTCAGCAAAACTAACTGGGTTTGGGTTGTTTGTCTTTTGAGTATCTCATATAATATAATAAGTGTGTAAATATAACCAATGAAATAGTAAACACGTGCTAGCGGAGATATTCTTAAATTTATAAACTTCTAGACCAGGCGCGTGGAACCTGCGGCCTTTTGGCTACTATGGTGCGGCTTTCTGGCCAATTCTCTGATTCTGTAAATTTTTATAAATTCGTAAATTCCTGACATATTCTGACCGTAAATTCCTGTTTCCGGCCAAAGATTCCCTAGTTAATGTTTACTGCGGCCTTATGTCGAATCAGAAAAATGAATGCGGCATTTAGAAAAGAAACGGTTCCCCAACCCTGTTCTGGACACTAAGTGGAGTATCTCATACTCAACAGAATTTGATTTTTACTATTGGTATAACAGAAATGTGAAAATGGCGATTAATTTAACTGTTTTATAGTAAATCTTCAATGATTTATTCGACCAATAAAAAATTAGCGTTAGAAAGAGGTTGTTTTGAAACAAACTGTCAAAATTAATGCAAGCTGGTTAAGTATATTTTATAAAACATATTTATCGTATTACTATAACTCTAAAACATTTTGCGACGATACATCAGGGGTGGGCTGGAGGGGGCTCGGAGGGGCTCGCGCGAGCCCCTTGTTAATTTAAGGGAAAACAATATTCTCGGATCAAAGAAGTACATCACTGCAATTTCTGACATATATTGTCTACGACAGATTCAGTATACACAGTAGTACATTTTTAGTCATTTACATTGATGAGTTTACGGTAATATGCATACTGTTACATATTATAAGTGTACCTTTTAAGTGAAATTCGATTGTTTATTTAAGTTTTGCACATAATTGCATAGGATTGATAAAAAATCACTTCTTCCCCTGAGCACCGAGAATAGATTTTAGGTTAAGCGAGCCCCTTGTTAAAGTATTGGTAGCCCACCGCTGCGATACATGGTTGATAAGACATTAAATACTTTGTAAATTGTTTAACAGATTGGTCATAACAAAAGTGAACATAGCCACAATTATAACATTTATGTTATACTCTTATTCGGTGTCTTGATTCGTATACATTTGAGAATAACTCCGCATACATACAATTAAATTCGATGCATTTTTGAAATACAATTTTATTTCAGTGATCCAATTCGTCAATATTATATTGCAATTATTATACTATTCTTAAGGTGTGAATAATAAAAATCCAATTGTGAAAATCGATCCTTTTATCATATTATGTTAATCCATTGTTACTAGAAAATTACCCAGCTGAAACTGTTTGGATAAACAGCAGCTATTCTAGAAATAGTCCACCGCACGGCTACAAAATGTTAAGCTCTATGTATTAAACGATATGACGAGGGAGAGCTGGGATTCCAATAATGATTCTATGTTTTCACGTCAGTATGGAATCATATGTTAAATATTGAAATTTCAATGAGGTATTCTGCATTTTATGTATTTTTTTATGTCAACCGATTTTCTAGTTTACTCTTTTA
This sequence comes from Himalopsyche anomala, assembly GCA_031772345.1. Classification (NCBI taxonomy): domain Eukaryota; kingdom Metazoa; phylum Arthropoda; class Insecta; order Trichoptera; family Rhyacophilidae; genus Himalopsyche; species Himalopsyche anomala. Next base: position 12,721,549 of record CM062833.1, on the reverse strand, counting down.
AGTTGGTGTTTTTTTTTGTAGTAGTTCTGATTATAAAAAGAAGCTGCTGTCATATAAATCATTCAACAAATTTACAGCAGATAATATGAAGCCTTTTATGTCACACCCCATAAACAAATAAGTAAGTGAAAAATCTAAAATTATAATATTGATCATATAAAAACAGACAACGTAAACATTACATTAATTTATTAATTTAACTGTTGGCAGTAATAGATCACAAAAAGAAAAACGCACATCGAATATAAATTATTTAAATACACTTGACGTATTCATGCTAGAGGACAAGAGGCTGATGATGGTGGATGAAACATCTCGGAGTAAGGTCACCCAGACGTCATCAAGTCTTACCTAGTGAATCAGATTGAAAAAGAAAATACCAATCAGATGCCGTAACCAGACGTTTTGTGGAATTTTAATAGCACGCACAAAAGAGAAGATATTTTCAATATCAAAGAAAAGTTTTACCCGAGTAACGCGGGCGAGCAGTGGCGAATTAAGCACATGGGAGGTTGCAGGCGCAATAAAATTTGGAACCCCCAGTTTTCGGATAGCGTAAAAACGGCAGAAAATTACATGTAAAATAAAACCTATATATTAGAATCTAAACTAAAAGTATACAAGTTATATAATATAAGCTATTTTTGAAGCTCTTAAGATTTAGAGGCTCCAAGCACGCGCCTCATTCGCTCATAGCAGTGGTTTCCAACCTTTATGTTAATGCGCCTCCCTTTGAACAAAAAAATATCTTCGCGCCTCCTCATCCTTTATTTTATATAGTGAATGGACACGTTTTAAAGGATAAATAAATATTTTGGACTGTTCGCGCCTCCCTTTTGCAATAGCCCACGCCTCCAAGGTTGGAAATCGCTGGCTTATAGAATAATCCGCCACTAAAAACGAGCTTAAAGCTCGCAAACCATGTTTGAACCAATTTTATTTTACATACAACATACATATCCATCTCAACAAGCTCATGAAAAATTGTAAATATAAGTTTATTAGTGAAAGACTTATCATTTGAAAACCATATAAATATACCGGCATTAACAGCTTGACCTCATTACTTACAAGCAGTCCCCACGGATCCTTTGTATAAATACTGAACCGTTTTGCAGCCTGTACGAAAATTTATATTGGTCCATTTATGTGTCGTGAACCCCGATCTGAGTACCACTATTCAAAACTAAGTGAAGTCTTAATGACATGCCTATATATCTACGAGTAATATCGACCTGCTTGAGGGTTAGTAAGTCAATAAACTGTACATTTTGCGGCACTGCGAAGCTTAAACTTAAATCGACAGATAGGTGTTAGTTTTCCCCTTGACAACAGTCTGCCGTAAAGTGATCGGTTAATTATGGTTTCATTGATGAGTAATTATGTTTACTTAGTAAAATCAGAGCAAAAGTGTGAGTGTATGGAAGTATAAACTCAGGTATAAACGTTTTATACATGTTCGCTATACGCTTCCTTATATCATAAACAAAAGAATCTAAATATTGTTTTTTCTTATTTATGCGAACTAAGGTTTTATATTATTAATTGTAAACACAATATTCGTCATATTATTTATTAATTAACCATATACAGTGGAACTTCTCATAATGAGCACCTCTTATAACGAGTAATTCACATAACGAGAAAAACAGATTGTGAAAAAAATGCTCCCTTAACGAGCAATATTTCGCATAACGAGTGACGCAGAGTTTTCGAAAGATCAATTTCACATCATTGCTTGCCTCAAAATGATTGATAAGGTGTGGGAAGGGATTTCCAAAAGAACCCTCACTTTAGCTTGGGAGAAGCTTTGCTAAGGAGCGTTGTCGAATGTGATTTTGAGGGGTTTGAAACGGTACCTGTGGAGTCTACAGTCAGCGAGATTGCATATTTGACCAATACCATGAGACTGGAGGTGGGTAACAACGATATTGATGAGCTTGTGAAAAAGTACAGTCAAGAGCTGACCACCGAAAAGCTTATGGAGTTGCATTGTTTTTCACAGAAAGAAGTTGTGTAGGAGAGTTTATTAGCGGAGGAGGAGGAAGTAGCAAAGAAGCAATCTTCTGGCACAATAAAAGAAAAGCTGAAAGCATGTGAAACTGTTGCATCGTACATTAAGAAGCATAAACTAGTCGATTTTTTATCGTTTTTTGCAAATCGAAATCGCATTCCAGGTTGTTACGCTCCTTAACAATTTATAAGTATGAAATTTTACTTGAATACATGTTAAAAATATAAAAAAATGTTTTTTTTTCGGCATGGAACGCATTATTGTACTTTAAATTGTTTTATATGGGAAAAATTAAACGAATTAAACTCGTTATGAGAGGTTCCACTGTATTTAATATTGTATAAAAGATGTTATTTCCAGATCATATGGCGCCGCAGTTAGCGTTGTGGGGTTCCGTGTCGGATCTCACGGGTTAGAGTCGCAGTACGAACACAAATTTTCCGATCATTTTCTGTTCGAAGGTATGGGTGTTTTTGATGTCTAAAAATTCTCTCCCACCTTTCCGATCCTTTAATAACCAGACGTAGCGAGAGTGATTAATTCATTCACGATCAGATAGCAGCCCAGTGCACATCGCCACCACCGCTACTGTTCCGCAAATACCAAACATTCAGACAACAATACCAAACCTACCGACCGCAGCCATTCTATTACCGACCACCGCTTCCGAACTTCTACACCCGCAAGACAAACAACTCTACAAACCAGCACTACCCACATACAACGACCAAGCCTCAAAACTACTGCATAAACATGTCTGACAACAATACTACAAACACTCCGACCGACGCCAACGACAACAATACCACAAAATTGACACCAGAGGAGAAAAAAATTGCATCGGAACCGATCACCATTACTGAAAAAACCCACCCGGACTCCATGCTCTTCAAAATCACCGACCTTCTCCACTCCGGGAAAGACGGAAAAGGGCTCATCTCGGTAGAGTCCCTCCTGACTCTCCATAACCTGCTCTGTATGGCATTCTCACCGTACAAAAAAACTGAAGAAAAGGCTCACAACCTTAAAAAAATTCTCCAAAACAAAAGCTCGCCGACCCCTGACCTCAGTTGGGAAGACATGGCCTGCGACAACTCCGACAACGACTCCTCAGACTCACAGCCCCCCGATTCACGACCACGGCACAACATACCTCTAAAAAGAAAAATACGATCGGAAGAGGATGAACCCCCCAAACCTGATACATTCAAGACTATACCCAGCCGCCGCACCAAAAAAGCAGCAAAAAAAGCCTGCAAAAACCCACCAGACTCAACACCTCGCGCAGCAACCCCGACAACTCCCACTACTAAGCCGCTTCAAAAAACCAAAAACGACAATACCACTCTGCAGTCACCCACCAACAGCAAGAAAATGAACAACTCGACCCCGGACCAAAAGACTGAAAAAACACCTCCGATTATAATTCACAACAAAAAAGACTTCGCCATCCTAGAAAACGACCTGAAGCTGGCCGGACTCTCAGGCTTCTCTGCTACAGACCAGAAAGATTCCCTGAGAGTCAACACAGACAATAGCACGATCTACCGAAAAATCGTAGACTTCCTGGACAGGCGCAGCATCTCCTTCCACTGCTTTACCCTCAGGGAGGATAAAACCTACAAGATCGTCCTCAAAGGCATCCCCGAAAGCCTTGAAGACTCAAAGGTGGAGGAAATGCTGCGCGACGAGGGATATCCGATAATAAGAGCGCAACGCATGAGAAAAGGGAATGACAGGACTCCAATGGCCTTCATGCTGCTCGACATCGAGCACACAGAAGAGGGCAAAAAAACCTTTGAGATTAAAAAACTCAGAAACTACAACGTTTCAGCCGAATCGCTGAAAAGGAAAACCGAACTCGGCCAGTGTCACAACTGCCAGAGGTTCGGACACTCACAGACCGGATGCCACGCAAAACCGCGATGCGTAAAATGCGGAAAAGATCATAAAACAGACTCCTGCAAAAAAAACAGAGAGGACGGCCCAGCGACCTGCGCAAACTGCTCCGGACAACACCCGGCGAACTACCGGGGCTGCCCGAGTCATCCACGAGCAGGCAGACCCATAATGCGAGCCGAGACCTGGCCAGCACTACCCACAAACACGGGTAGACGCTACCAGGACCAATCAACCGAACGACAACCCCAACAACCGAAACAACAACTTCGCACTTCAGGGGCACCGAAAGTCGCAGACACGACCCAGCTGAGACCGACACCGACACAAAAACACAACGTGAGTACCACGCATTTTTCCCCCCCCGTCCCACGCGAAGCCGCGCGCGACAGGGCCCTGGAAGAGCTCGTAAGAGATCTCCAGGACTCAATAGCGCGCAGCCAAGCAACCATCGCTCGCGTATGCGAATACTATTACCAGACCACCTCCTTAACCAACCATGGCCAACACTAAGACAAAACCTACATCACTACAGATAGCGTTCTGGAACGCAAACGGTTCCCTACGTAACGATAAAATCGAAGTGCAAAATTTCCTTAGAACACACGACATTGACGCACTACTCGTCAATGAAACGTTTTTGAAACCCGCGACACCGATTAACTTCCCGAACTACAGTACGCACCGGACCGACCGGACGCACGCGAGAGGCGGAGGAACCGCCATCGTAGTAAAATCACACATTGATCATTGTGCTATTATCCAGAAACCGCGATTAGCCTCTTGCAAACTAGAATCTACCGCGATATGCATTAATACAAAAAATGCAGGCAAAATACAATTGATATCTGTATACTGCCCTCCAACACACCGAACAACATTGGCAGCATCAGACTTAAAAGATCTGCTTTTGAATGATATCCCCGCCGCCGTTATTGCCGGGGACCTCAACGCAAAACACTCATCCTGGAATAGCCGTCGGACCACCTCCCGTGGCCGACTCGTCTACAAATTTGCACTAGACAACAACGCCGTCATTGCTGCTCCTATTGAGCCAACCATATATCACCCCGCAACGAACACACAAGATGTGCTCGATTTTGCATTATTAATAGCGATGTCGCACACACCGCAAATCAGAGTCGTTCACGAATTAAATTCAGACCACCGGCCGGTCCTCCTATTTTTAGCTGACCCCCATGATCCACTGGCTATAGTGCCGAAAAAAACCAGAGACAAAGTCTCCTGGGAAGACTTCAGCACCCACTTCTCAGACAACTTTCACAGCCCTGCCAGTCTCGCCAATACGGCAGACATAGACAGAGCAATTTCCGGTCTGACGGATTCCATACGCGCCGCGAAAGAATCCGCCACGACCGAAGTCCCCGTGGAAGACCACCGACCAGATATCCCAGTTAGAATTAAAAACCTAATTCGGGAAAAAAACAGAGCGGCTAAGGAATGGCGCCGGCACGCCAATCCAACAGCACGAGCACTCAAAAACCGTCTCACCGCGGAGATCAAAATTGAACTTCGGGAGCACAGAGACTCCACCTATGGTGAATACCTGCAAGGTATGACCAAAGGAAGCAACCCATTCTGGATCCTCAGCAAAGCAGTCAGACACAAAAAATGCCCCATCCAACCGCTTAACGGTCTGAATGGCCCGGTCTTCACAGCCGCGGAAAAAGCAGAAACTTTCGCGGAATCACTCGAGAAACAATTCTCTCCGAATGAATTCAATCAAAACGACCTCGTGCTCAAAACACGTATAGAAACAATAACCGCCAAATATATTAAAATCACTGAAGAGATCACAGCATCTCCGACCGAGAATTCCATCACACCCGCAACCACGGGCGAGATCGAATGCCGAATCAAATGCTTATCCAATCGTAAAGCCCCTGGCAACGATGAAATAAAGCACAAAGCGCTGAAACACCTTCCCGAGAACGGTGTCAAAGCACTCACAACGATCATAAACGCATGCCTAGCAGTCCAACACTTTCCGCACGCCTGGAAAGCCGCAGACATCATCTTAATCCCGAAACCGGGAAAACCACACCAGATTCCAGAAAATCACAGACCCATTAGCCTACTCCCGACAATGGGAAAGCTACTGGAACGTGTAATTAAATCCCGACTAGAGGAATTCGTGACGGAAAAAAAACTCATCCCGGATGAGCAACACGGCTTTCGTCACAGACACTCCACTAACCATCAACTACTCAGAGTTGTTGAATTCATCAGCGAAGGTTTCAACCGCAGATGTTTCACCACAGGCCTATTTCTCGACATCGCCAAAGCTTTCGATAAAGTTTGGATAGAAGGTATGATAGTCAAACTCTCCGAGGCCGGCCTCGAAAGTCCAATGATAAAAATTTTAAACTCATTTATGACCAACAGAACTTTCCGCACTAAAGTTAACGGCGAATTATCGACGACGCGAACGCCGACAGCCGGTGTACCACAGGGGTCCGCCTTATCGCCCCTGCTGTACAATCTTTATACTCATGACATCCCATTACCCGCTTTCATACCCGGGATAAACGAAACAATCGTTGCGCAGTACGCAGACGACACAGCGATCCTAGCACGATCACTAAACAGAAATAGAGCCACCGCACTTGTACAAAAGGCAAGTGAGGACATCCAAGCCTGGTGCGCCAACTGGCGCATTCAAATACACCCAGAAAAAAGCACTGCAATAACCTTCAGTCGCAGGCCAAATAGACACGATAAGAATATCAAAAGCATCCGGATGCGAAACACAGACATTCCATGGGCACGAACGGTAAAATACCTCGGCCTCACACTTGATTCGCGACTAAATTTCAACAGCCATATATCTGTTAAAATAAAACAGGCATCCCAAGTCACGGGCCAACTCTACCCGATGATTGGGCACAGAAGTAAACTTGCAATAAACAGCAAGCTACTCCTGTACACCGCGATTACCCGTCCAATCATGACTTACGCATGCCCAATATGGGCGTATGCAAGCATGAAACACATCCAGACGCTCCAGACCATACAAAACAAATCACTTCGAACGTTAACAGGCGCACCCTGGTACGTTCGAAATACCACTCTCCACAGAGACACCAAAACTGACACCATATTCGACCACGTCATGAAACTGTCGAAGAAATTCTACAGCGACATGACAGACCACTCAAACGACACTATCAAATCGCTACTAAACGATTACATAAAATACCCACACACCGACATAGCACGGCCAAGGAAGGTTCTCCTTCTCAAACCCCCCTAGCTCCCCCCCGACCCCGACACCCAAATGCTGGTACACCACAAAATGACACACAAATCGGGGTGACGTCACAAACCACCCCAGGCACACGACACATGCCGACACTGTAGGCTCGACCTTCTCTCGAGGGTAAAAAACAAAAAAAAAAAAAAAATATTAACATATACTGCTGCTCGAGGTTAATGAATCACCCTACAGTGTCAACCACCCAACCAACCAACGCCAACAATACACACAAGATCCCACACACAACTTCATATATTTTTATAATTTTATATACCATTGTTTCACCTTACCATTGTTATTTATTGTATATTATTATTGTTATTTACTTATTCTTGTTTGTTAATTTTTTTTATATTATCATTGTTATTACTTGTTTGTTAAAAATTAAAAAAGGGGGGGGAAAAAAAAAAAAAAATATATATATATATATATACATACATGTCCATCCTGTCTCAAAAAAAAAAAAAAAAAAATGTATCATACAAAGCAGGATCGAACACTATAAAGGGAAAAAAAATAGAAATCCCAACATGAGACGAAAGGGCAATTGGAGTAATCCACAAGGCCCCACACCCAAGTGTAAGACAATAGTAG